>JBBPBO010001985.1:5474912-5567732 GCA_037974295.1 Cicer cuneatum
GATTATTTTTTGAGAGAAAATATTAAAAATTTAATATTTTTTTATATATTTATTAAAAAATTTAAATGTTGTTGCAAATCTCAAATGAGTCATTTTTTTTAATTTATATATATTAATAATGCAAATATTTTTTAATTTTTTATACTATCATTTAATCTCAGTGGTTGAATTACTAAAAATAGTTAATTTTTATGATAATTATATCAAAAGTCACAACTATAAATATTATGTTGTAATAAATTTTTACACTGTTAATACATAATAATTAAACTTATATATAAATAAAAATCTTATATGAAAATTTAATACTTAAAATACACCGGATTAAAAAAGCATAATCTAAAATAGATTTCGTACAACTATATAAAAAATCGCAATTATAAATAATTATGTTGTTCTGACTTTTTATACTTTCAATAAATAATAATTAAATTCATATATAAATAAAAATTTCTTATTATATATAAATATTTAATATCTAAAATACACTGCATTAAAAACACAAAAAAAAAAGAAGTAGTCTAAAACAGATTTCGTATAGGCTAAGGACCCGACTCCGAATCAAGTGGAGATTTGGTTCGGGAATTATATATTACACTATATATATATATATATATATATATATATTTTGACTCATATATACTCTACCTTTATGATAAATATTGTTTTTTGTTTTATTTTTTTCCGATCAGTGCTCTTGTGTAATTGTGTTTTCTTGTCAAATTTCTTCCCCTCTCCCTCCTTCTTCGGCTTAGGGTTCTTCCGATTTCACTCATCCAAGGTATATCTCTCAATCGTCTTACCCTTCCTTCAATTTCTATTGTTTTTCACATTCACGATTCTCAATTCTATTCCGTTCTAATTCTAATCTCATGAATTTTCTTTTGATTCATTAAATTATCTAATCAAATTCGGAAAATTTTTTAATTACAGATTTTTGCTGCGTTTTCTGAATTTGCCAACATGTCAATGAGTGAGCGGAAAACTATCGACCTAGACCAAGGATGGGATTTTATGCATAGGGGTATCATGAAGCTCAAGAACATTCTAGAAGGTTTGCCTGAACCTCAATTCAGTCCTGAAGATTACATGATGCTCTATACGTACGTATTCGTCCTCATTCTGATAACCCATTTTTTTGCTTGTTGTCGGTTTCTTTCCTTTGAGATTTTTTATATGTTCAAATTAAATTTGTTATAATCGAGTTGAGTTTACTCTTTGTTCCTTTTGGGCACTGTTTAATTTTTTTGTTTTTTTTACTCTTTTTGTATTGCAGGACCATCTATAACATGTGCACTCAAAAGCCTCCTAATGATTATTCCCAACAACTGTATGACAAGTACAAGGAAGCATTTGAAGAGTACATCGTATCAACTGTGAGTTAACACTTTCATTTGGCTGTCTTATTCATACTGTTAAGTAACCTGAAATTGTTTATGACATGTTATATGATCTTGATTCTATATATTTTGTATTGGTATAACTGGCTTTGCTTGCATAACCCCGACTTAATTTGTTTGCTGTTTTTTTGTCCAACACTCTTGATTTGTCTGCTGTTTTTTGCCCAACACTTTTAATTTGTCTGCTGTTTTTTGTCCAACACTCTTAATTTGTTTACTGTTTTTGTTCAACACTTCTTATTCATACCGTTTTTTGTACTGCGATCAATGATTGTGTCTGTCAGTGCTTCATAGGTAAGTAGTGGGGGCACTGGTGGTGGGTACATGCTGAATCGCTTATGATCTGCATTAGACTTAGAGGAATGAATGAAAGCATCATGAAGCAGATGGTTTGCGTTAGACCTAGAGGGATGAATGAAAGCATCATGAAGTAGATGATTTGCATTAGATCTAGAGAAATGAATGAAAGCATCATGAAGTAGATGATTTGCATTAGATCTAGAGAAATGAATGAAAGCTTAATCAAGAAGAAACTAGATGAAAAAAGAATTATAGAAACAAATATTACTTCCTAATTTTGAGTTTTTGACAATATTAAAAAATTACTTGTTTAAGAGGAATTCATTGTACAGTCAGGCTATGTTAGGAAGTTTTAGAGACAGGATTGAATGGAAAGGGTTTACATAAATTGGTGAGGGAATGGATACAAATAGATACGATGGAAAGGAGTTTTCTTTCTCATGTTTGACTGATCAATGTGGCAAGAAAGAGGGAGGTAAAGGGTCACAACTCACAGTTGTTAACCTTTAACATAATCTTACCCTCATCCAAATAGATTTAGCAATTTTTGTTTTATTTTGATAATATAACTTCGTCTATTTGAGCTCCTCTCTATCTGTCTTTCTGATTTGAATGTTCTAATTCAGAACCCATATGCTAATAAATGCCATCTCTTGTTTTCCTTTTTGTTTTTTTTCCCTCCCCTTTTGGGTTCAGGTATTACCTTCTTTGAGAGAAAAACATGATGAATTTATGTTAAGAGAACTTGTGAAGAGATGGGCAAACCATAAAATTATGGTGAGGTGGCTTTCTCGCTTCTTTCACTATTTGGACCGCTACTTTATTGCCCGGAGATCACTTCCACCCCTTAATGAAGTTGGGTTGGCTTGCTTCCGTGATTTGGTAATGTTACAATGAGCTTTACACGATGCCATGTTAATTCTTTTTAATAGCTACTCGTGTTCACGATATAAATAAAGACAAGCTTCATAGTATTACTGCAAATTGGGTTGCTTTCCTATTATTGTCATTGTATTTAATACTGCTTCATTGCAAAATAAATTTATGTGGTTTTATTATTTGCAGGTTTACAAGGAACTACATGGGAAAATGAGAGATGCAATTATTTCACTTGTATGTTTGTCTTTCTTTTTACGCTATGTTGTCTACGTGTACCAATTCATATCAACTAACTAATCCTTTTTCATTCAAAGATTGATCAAGAACGCGAGGGAGAGCAGATTGATCGAGCTCTATTAAAGAATGTATTAGATATATTTGTTGAAATTGGAATGGGGAAAATGGACCAATATGAGAATGATTTTGAAGCTTCCATGCTCCAAGATTCTTCTGCGTATTATTCTCGAAAGGCTTCAAATTGGATCCTAGAAGATTCTTGTCCTGATTACATGCTCAAGGTCTGGTTTCTCATTTGTTTATACTGTAATTTGGTTTCTTCATTTGCAGTATTTTCTGTCTCTGTCCTCTATCTGATCTTGTGTTTTCTACTACAGGCTGAGGAGTGCTTAAAACGGGAGAAAGATAGGGTTGCTCATTACTTGCACTCTAGTAGTGAGCCAAAATTATTGGAGGTTTGTTCTTGACTTTTTATACTAGATACCATTTCAGCTGGTTGTTCTTATGCCATGTTGACTGGATTGCTAGGCAACTTACAGAAAATCTGTTACATATTATATTGACTTCTTCTGTTGTTTGCTTTTGTTCTCCTGGAAATTTCTCATTTAGAAAGTTCAACATGAACTGTTGTCTGTGTATGCAAGTCAACTCCTCGAGAAAGAGCACTCAGGATGTCATGCTCTACTTAGAGATGATAAGGTATGCATGAAATTCTTCTACTTGTTAATTGTAATATGTAACATAATTTTTAACCATGAATGAATGTTCTCATGTTTTCTTTAAAATGTTTAGGTTGATGACTTGTCAAGGATGTTCAGGCTATTTTCTAAAATACCCCGTGGCTTGGATCCTGTTTCTAGTATATTTAAGCAGGTTGGTGGCGTTGAACTTATCTTTATGCTTTTTTTCCCTTTGATATATGCAAATATATTCAAAATTTCATGTTCTTGTCTGTTTCCGCTTTCTTCTTGCTTGCTTACACATCTTTATCTTTTTCCAGCATGTTACCGCCGAAGGCATGACATTGGTGAAGCATGCTGAAGATGCAGCTAGTAACAAAAAGGTCTGTTCCTGAATTAGCTATTGTACATTTTTGCATATTTCAGGTTGAAAGGTTTAATTTCTAAGTGAAATAATTGAGGAAAGACTAACATGCTTAGGTTGAAAGGTTTAATTTCTAAGGTCTGTTCACAATTGTTTTCAATTTCTTACAAAACAAATAAAGGAGGTGAACTGGTAATTTTCAACTCGGGGTGTGTATTGATTTCTTTATTCAGATGCTATGCCATGGTGCTTTTCAGTGCACGGTAGCCGGGACATTATTTTATGATTGCTTTCCCGACAAGTTGATGCATTAATTGTCTCATTTACATGCGATTTGTTACTGCTGAAGTTGTGAATGATGCATACTTGGAGCAACATATGTTTGCTACTGACTTTTCTATTTTATCCGTTTAAATGAAAATGTCTACAGGCAGATAAAAAGGACATTGTTGGTGCGCAGGAGCAGGTGATTTTTTAAATTCCAAATTTTTTTTGATTTAAATTCAAATTTTTTTCGTTTATGGAAACTGAAATTGGTCTCTTCAGGTTTTTGTTCGTAATGTGATTGAGCTGCATGACAAGTACCTGGCATATGTGAACTCATGCTTCCAGAATCACACTCTTTTCCACAAGGTTTTGATTTAAGAATGGTTATATTTTAAATTTATGTTGGATTGATATGTATGTAAATCTGAAATATTTGATCTTATAGGCTCTTAAAGAGGCTTTTGAAGTCTTTTGCAACAAAGGTGTTGCTGGAAACTCTAGTGCTGAACTTCTTGCCACTTTTTGTGATAACATTCTTAAGAAAGGAGGAAGTGAAAAATTGAGTGATGAAGCAATTGAAGAAACTCTTGAAAAGGTCCACAACATTTATACTTCTACCTCTATGAATTCTACATGTCTGGTTTTGACAAGTCCACAACATTTTTACTGCTACTTCTATAAACTGAATATATGTGGTTTTGAATTTTTATTTGGATTTGGCCTATCTGCAGGTGGTAAAGCTGCTCGCCTATATTAGTGACAAAGACTTGTTTGCTGAGTTCTATAGGTAAAATAAATGAGAAGAGATAAATTTGAGTGATATGTTGAAAAATTTAATTGGTCTTCAATCTTCAATTTTTAGTACTTCCACTGCTGTGTATGTTCATTCACAACTAGTTCATTGAAATATGCTGTTACCATTCTTTGTTGCTTCTAAGAGTAAAATTATCTCTCAACTCGTGCAAAAATTGCTTTCCCTAATTTTGGAGACAAACATATCAACCTTGAACTTTCACCTGATCACTTGTTTCTTGGAGACTCTTCATGACAGTATTACAACCTGTATGACCAATTGGAGTCAATTCTTGCCACTCTTATTCCTTTAGTTGAATCTTGGTCTTTCCACATTTCAAGCCAAAACAGATGTGCTAAGTCGTCATTTTCAGAGATATAAAATCAAATTTGGGTGTTGGGTCTTCACCTCACGATGTAAACTATTGGGAGAGCTGGCCCTTGACACCTATATTCTTATTTACTAGAACTAGAAAGTAGATATTTATTTTCGCAAAACTTAAAAGCTGAGATTAATGGTTAGCTAAAATAAATGAAATTGATCATGTCAAGGGAATATATCGAAAGGAAGGGGGGGGAAGGAAATTTATTTTTGTTTGATTATATTTCCTTTTATACCTCTAAACTTTTATCAGTATATATCTGATGGACATTTAAATGAGACAGGTACTGTTTTGGAATTTTTGGGACAAGTAAGTGATGGGGGGAATGGCTTCCCCATTCTCTAAACAATAATATGGATTCCTAATTAACCTCTGTAGTTTAGCAATGTAGTATTGCAATATTTCACCATGATATATAAGAAAGACCAGTTCACAATTGGAATGTCTTGTGATCTTTTGAAAAGATTCACAATGCCTTTATTAAGTCTTATGCTTACACAATTACTTCCTGATACTATTTATTGTTTAATATTTATTTTATACCTATTTTATTTCAGTTTCTCAAGGGTAATTAAACAATTTTCTGAGGATATATCTGAATGACAAAAATACCTTTTGTTCTAGTAAGATGTGTTGAAAATAAATTAATACAGAGTTCTTGTTTGGTTGCTTTCAGGAAGAAGCTTGCTCGAAGGCTTCTTTTTGACAAGAGTGCCAATGATGATCACGAGAGAAGCATTTTGACGAAATTGAAGCAACAATGTGGTGGACAGTTTACCTCAAAGATGGAAGGAATGGTCAGTCTTTTCTATTTGTAAAAGGAACCCGGTATACTACATGTTGATTTTTTGGTTGGCTGACAAGAAATTCTAAATGCTTTTTTTCACTCCCACCAGGTTACAGATTTAACCCTGGCAAAAGAGAATCAAGCTAGCTTTGAGGATTATTTAAGCAATAATCGTAATGCAGACCCTGGAATAGACTTGACAGTTACAGTTCTGACTACTGGCTTCTGGCCTAGTTACAAATCTTTTGATCTCAATCTTCCTGCAGAAATGGTAATCTTGATCTTCTTTGGGGTTCAGTGTTGGATACTAAATCTAAATTTGAATCTATAATTAATACCTCCTCTCTCTCTCTCTCTCAGGTTAGGTGCGTTGAAGTTTTCAAAGAATTTTATCAAACTAAAACAAAGCACAGAAAGCTTACATGGATTTACTCCTTGGGTACCTGCAACATAAGTGGGAAATTTGATCCAAAAACTGTGGAGCTTGTTGTCACAACCTACCAGGTTATATCACTTACCACCTGCTTATCTATGATAATGCATTTGTTATACCCTCACCCGTTCATTTTAAAATATTGTGAGGTCCGAAGACTCATATGGATTTCTTTCTACTCACTCAATGTTGTATTTTTCAATAGGCTTCGACATTGCTGCTTTTTAATTCCTCAGATCGACTGAGTTATTCTGAGATAATGACTCAGTTAAACTTATTGGATGAAGATGTCATTAGACTGCTCCACTCCTTGTCATGTGCAAAGTATAAGATTCTTAACAAGGAGCCTAACACAAAAACGATATCACCCACTGATTATTTTGAATTTAATTCGAAGTTTACTGACAAAATGAGGAGGATCAAGGTATACTTTATTTCAAAATAAAATTCTAATATTTCCTATTTCTGTTAATTTGGTCATCTCAATCTCTATTCTCTTTACCCAACTTTTGAGCGGAGCTGTGACACATTTTTTTTTCTTCATGTAGATTCCTCTACCTCCTGTGGATGAGAAGAAAAAAGTAATTGAGGATGTTGACAAGGACAGAAGATATGCTATTGATGCCTCAATTGTGCGCATTATGAAGAGTCGTAAAGTTTTGGGCTACCAACAATTAGTTATGGAGTGTGTTGAGCAGTTGGGTCGCATGTTTAAGGTTCATACTCAATCACTCTTCTAATGTAATGTGTTGTGTGTTTTTCCCTCTTTCAAATCCCTATATTTATATGTCATGTAATTATTATCCAGCCTGATGTCAAGGCAATTAAAAAGCGGATCGAAGATTTGATTTCCCGAGACTACTTGGAAAGAGACAAAGAAAATCCAAATATGTTCAAGTACTTAGCTTGATGTAATCATATGACTGGGCAAATGAAGTGGTTGTTGCAACTTTGAGGGCCATGCTTGAACTTTAGCCTTATAAAAGAAGAGTTTTTCCTAAAAATTTTCTCAAAAGAGGAGCTGCGAGCGCAGACTATTGTTGTGGATGTATGCTCAAGTTGGGACAGTAATCAATCCCATTGAGTTGTTCCTGCTTACCGGTACCTTCACCAACTTTTTTGCTTTTGAATGCTGCAATTCCATCTCACAACTTATTTTATGCCCATCTGTTAATTCCCCCTCCCCTCAAAAACAAAAACAAAAACAAAAAAGTATTGTTATTGTAGCTTCAGTGAAACTGTATTTTTATTATCTGCTTAGAAATCTTCAGGTGAATGGATGTGCCTTTTAAATCTCAAAGCAACAGCTATGGTGCTTTACATAATTGTCTATGATCATATTTCTCATTTACACCTTACTTCATTTCAAGTGTCTTCTGATTGGAAAACTGTTTGAGGGTAGGATTATTGCATAGATTTGTAAAATTATGTGTCTGATTGGTGATAGCTTTATATAATTTGAGTATGGCTGGCAGGGTACGAATCTTTAATTTGCATCCACATTTTAGGATATCACACGATTCATGAAATTATCGTTCCAGTGTGTGACACGTCCACCTAGGCGCTATAAATAATTGAAAATTGGCTGAAAGTTCACTTCAGTGATGTTCTCGATCCAAACTCGGTTAACACAAACATCTTTATTATCTGTTGGAAATAACATTTTCTTTTTATTTATTTAAATCAAAACATATCTGGCATCATTAATTAAAATGAATTCGAACTGAACTGGATAGTGATTTGAAGTTTTGGAAAATTTAAAATCAAATCCAACTATTTTCAAACATTAATTCGGCCAAATCGGTTGCGTTCGATGGCATTCCCTAATCCTATATGGTACTTATGCAATGTGCACGTGTTGATAATTGACTTTTCAGTAGGAAATAGAAGCCACCATGAGTCATAACTAACATGTCACTGTTATTGTTCTTGAGAATGTACGATGTTCATTTTAGCCCTAAAAAAAAGTTAAAAGGGTTTTTGTGATTTGGTTGATGTAATTTTTTACGTGACATTGTTGGATGTTTACGTGGCTTATCATATGTTAGATCTATTTTGGGTTTATAGTTTTATATAGTGAATCCAAGTGTTCCTATACCGTCAAACACCACAAGCAACCATTTTATGAGAATTGGATTTGATATCCCCATTTAGATTTATACCCTTAAAATAATGAAAATCCATAATTGTCCATTGAATTTCATTTTCAACCACGGTTAAAAAAAACTTACTTTAAAATTTACTGCCTCAGTCAAATTTTCGGTACGTTAATTTTTTTTAGAAAAATTTGGTATGAAATTATAATTACCGGAAATTTCATTTTGTCAAATTTTCGGTAGTTATTATTTTTGGAAATCTGAAATTTCTAAAAATTATAACTACTGAAAATTTCATTTTGCCAAATTTCCGGTAGTTATAATTTCTGAAAATCTGTCAAATTTTCAGTAGTTATAATTTTTTGAAATTTCAGATTTTCAGTTGATTTTCAACACTGGAAATTTTAAATTTCTTGTTAGCACTCTCGAAAATTTCAAATCTTGAAATTTCCGGTACACATTATAATTACTGGAAATTTCAACGAATTTGAAATTTCTGGTAAAAAGAAAATTTGGAAAATTGCTTACTTTTCTGGATTTATTTTTACTAAATATTGAGGACAATTCAGTAAATTCACACTCAAATTTTTTAATTGAAGGAGTATAGAGTTAATTGGGGTATAAATCCAATTCTCCCATTTTATAGTCCCCTTTTTGTTAAAACCTCATATCGCTACTGCTACTTGTCCACGTAACTGTATCAAAGAAGCAACCATGCTCTTTTGTAGCCATTCATTACAAAAACAAAAAAAAATTAAAAATTAAGTGTTAAATAACTTTTTAGTCTTTATAAAATTTTAAAACTTGTTTTTGTAAAAAATATAGTTTTTATTTTTTCAGTATTATTCTGCAAAATTGTTTTAGTTGTTACTGAAATATTACTTACATTTTTTATTCTTTTATAGTCATATTTACAATATTATAAAAAATAATCTCAAAATTCATTTCTTGTCTATACTTATATCATTTTAATGTTGAATTACTGACATTTAAAAAAATTCATATCCTTTTTTGGTATATTTGTTTTTATAAAATTGTAATGAAAACATGTTATATCAAATTTTGGTATATTTGTTTTTATAAAATTGATATCCTTTTATATTGATATAGATATTTTAAATAATTCATTTAATTAATTAATTTAAGTAGGATAAAATAGTCAATAAAGTAGTTTAAATGAATGATAAAATTAAAAAAAAAATTCACAACAAAATTATGTATTCTTTTTATATGCTTTATTCAGATTTTTTATAAAAGACAATTGAATTATAATTTACTCAATAAAAATTGATATATTTTATCAACAACAATAAATCCATTATTTTTTGCAAACAGTCAAATTAAACCTCTGTTTATATAATCTCAAAATTTAAATTAAATATGTTTATTTACTTTTATATATTCTTATTTATATTTAAAGACAGGGAGTATTTATTTGCTTTTATTATAGTTAGTATACGGAGAATAACCGGATTGATCATCATTCGTTGGTTGTGTCTCTCCATTCAAATACTTTTTTTTATCAATGGCTTACAACTCTAGTGATGTCTCCTCATTCAAACACATTTTTTCTGTCCACGAAATTCCATCGCTAGATATTCCTTAAAACATTTGAGTTTGATTTTACTATACCAATGGATGTTGGTTGAGCATCCAGTTTGTTACTTTCTCCGTCAAGTTTGAGTTATGCACATTTTTTAAGAAAAATATTTTTTTTGTTGGTTTTAATAAAAAAAAAAATGAGATTTATTTATTTATAAATTATCTATGTTAATAGTAGTTAGTGGTAAAATGTGTCGCGACATAATAAATAAAAATATAATATTAAAAATTAATAATCAATAATATAAAGAGACATATAATTTAAAACAAATAATTATTACAAATAAAACACTTAATACAAGAAATATTATTTTATATAATTTATATTTTTTATTATTATTTGATATTTTTTTTCTATACAAAATTATTTGGTCTTTCGCGAATACATGATATAATATCTAATTTTGAACATATTTAAATTAAATAATTTAAATTTATTTATTGACATAAATATTTGATGTACTGTTTAAGAGAATGAGAATGTTTAGAAACAACTTATAATATAATCAAAATTGTTTACAACTAATTTTCATAAACACTATAATATAGTTTATGAAAAAAAGAAACTATTTTTATTATTGTATAAACTAGTTAATACATAAATATTTATATAATAATTAATATATATTTGTATTTTTTTATTTTTTATATACAATAAATATTTATGTTATAAACACTTAATTAAATTATTTATTTAAATATAATTGTTTTTTAATTTGTTACTATGTGTACGTAAAGACAACATACGATAAACTTCGTCGTATCTACATCTTTCAATTGTTTTTTTATTAGATTAATTATAAATTTATTATTATCAGAATTTTAATTTTAAAATCACACGCATCCAATTACATTCAATTCATTTGAGATGATTATGAAAATATTATTGAAAACATATATAAAAGTTTTTTCCACTGATAATTTTATTATTAAATATATACCAGTACTAATTGTTGTTATTGATTATATTATTATTATTTTTTGACGCCTTATCAATTATATTATTAGTATTATTGTTATTAATAAGTTATAATTTTTGAAAGATTAATAAGTTATTGTTAATATTTTACCAAAAAAAAAATAAATCCGTCTTAGTTCGGTAAGAAAAATCTCCTTCTGACATATTTATCAATATAACAACATTGATTATTATTAGCAGCAATTATTCATTAAGACTTGACCCTATTTTATTGTTTTACTAATTACTTTTTGATATCAAAAGAAAGCAAATATTTGCCTTGGGTCGAGTGATAGTAAATTTTTGAGCATCTATTTCAAGGTTTCATCTTTTTTCTTTATTGTTGGATTCTTACATAGCTCACACATCCTCGATTTTCTCAACCTGTTTTCCTCTTCTGTTCTGTTTCAACAGGGTTTCTATTTTTTTTCCCTTTCCCTCTCCGTACCTTAGTTATTTTTTCCCCACAAATTCTTAAATTCGTCGACGTACGAACCTCGATTCATTTGGTACGATTTTTTTTTTCTCGATTTAGGGTTAGGGTTTTTGTGTCTTCTAGTCAATGGCTTTGTTGCATGCAATTTGTGGTGTCGATTTTCGTACCCGCTTCGAATCTTCATTTCGTTCCCTTGCACTGTGCAATGGGCACTAGCTGTTTTCGATTTTTCCTCATCAAAATTTTAACTTTATTTTTTTCCGCTATAGGATTTTGATTTGGGTTGAATTTTCAATTTCTATTTTTGGCTTCGTAGTGCATTGAATTGGTGCTGCATTTGCTCGAATTTGTTCTCTGCGAATTGAACTTGATGAGAGGATGCTATGAAGTATAGTTCTTGGAGGTAACTCTGAGTGTAGCACTCTGAATTTTGGAATAGAATGTTCAGTCCGAGAATGGATTCTGCAAGGGATGCTGGTGGTGTTACAGCAGGGACGGTGCTAATTCCCATGCGATTTGTGTGGCCATATGGTGGTAGAAGTGTGTATCTCAGTGGTTCTTTCACACGGTATATGTTTTATTAATCACTACAACTTAATTCTGAAGTACCCATTTTTGGTGGAAAATCTTTACTTTTGTCTGTTTTAGCAATTGTATTAGTTTTTGGGAGGATCCATGTGTTTTTGTTTTCCTAATATAAAAAATTTGAATTTTGTACCCAAGGTGGTCTGAGCTTCTGCAAATGTCGCCAGTGGAAGGTTGCCCAACTGTGTTTCAAGTTATCCATAGCTTGGCCCCTGGCTATCATCAGGTCAGTCTATAGTGTGGTGGTACTTGATGATGATTGTGTAGTAGTTTCATATTCTTTCTAAATCGTTAAATGTATGGGTGTTTGTGTGAGTGTGGTTGGTGGTTCTTTGTGGACTACATAATTTATTTACCTAGGAAGGTGTTCTGTGGCAAATTGTTTCTCTGGCAAACAGAGAGTGGTGGCAATGAGCTGTGTTAATGATAATAGCAACTGTATTAACTCAAGACTTAGTTTAATCTCTGGACCATCTGGTTAACAAGGAAGCAAAAGGGAAATGATAGTTGATGTTATTTACAGAGGGTTAGGATACAAGATCTTTTCAGATCTTTACCTTTTTTAAGATTTGTTTTGAGATGTTTTATTTTCACCATGAATGTTAATTGGGAAGTAATATCATGCTTATGTTTGATATTGAAGTATTCATTTATGACACACACTAGTGGGTTTAAAAAGATTCAGATCGATACCGAAAGTGTTTGACCTTTATTTGTGGTGGCTATATACTTACTATTATATAGTTTTTTTAATGCAGTACAAGTTTTTTGTTGATGGAGAATGGCGGCATGATGAACACCAACCTTATATATCCGGAGAATATGGGATAGTTAACACTGTTTTATTGGCTACTGAACCTAATTTCGTACCTGTTTTACCTCCAGACATAGTTTCAGGGTCTAACATGGATGTGGACAATGAGGCTTTCCGGCGTGTGGTAAGAGTTACTCATACCTTGACAGTTGATTACTAGCATGTCTGCTATTTGGATGCTGGCTTATGGATTTGTTTTACTGTGTGGACTGAAATTTTAAAGAACGGTTTTCATACCATGATATATGTGGAGATTGTGTTTGAATTTATTCTAGAACTCCTAGATACGTGTTGTCATTAGATAATGTCTTTCAATCCAGTATTTCTCATTTATAGAGGCCTAATGAGTCTTCTATTCCAAATCAGTCACACACAAATTTATTCTTCATTATTATACTCTAATTTTTTATAACCCTGGTTACATACATTGTCATGTAGCAAATTTGTGTTCCTTGCATTATAGCACCTTATTTTTTTCACATGTCTAAAATTGTGCAGTTGTTTATTTGTATATGAAATTTCATTGTTCAGGTCCGATTGAGTGAGGTGATACCGAGAATATCAGATGTTGATGTACAGACCTCGCGTCAACGTGTTTCTGCATTCTTGTCTATGCACACAGCTTATGAATTACTTCCTGAGTCAGGCAAGGTTTGGAGCTTTCACTGTTGACCCTTTATTCAGGACTTTACCTTTTTCTGTTGTCAAACCTGCTACCTAGAATCTCATAATTTACTAATATGGTGACTTCTGGCCACAGGTTGTTACCTTGGATGTGGATCTGCCAGTGAAGCAAGCATTTCACATACTACATGAGCAGGTATCTTTGCTTTGCTTATATGGAGGGCTTTTTAAATATACCGAATAGCTCAGTTCAAAATATGTTTGATTACTGCATGCAACTTCCTTGCCTTTTAACCCTGATAAATAGGATATACGACTTTTATGCATTTTGAATCCTTTTATTGAATTTGAGCAGTTTTCAGAAGCATTTTTTGATACTCCAGCATTCTCATTTGCATTGTTACCGACTTGCCATGTGTTTATCCGTTGCTTATTTGTTACTTTCTTATGCAATTTTTCTTGAATTGGGTAATGTACAGGGAATTCCAATGGCTCCTCTTTGGGATTTCTGCAAAGGGCAATTTGTAGGAGTTCTCAGCGTTTTGGATTTTATTTTAATTTTAAGAGAGGTATGCAAGTATTCTTCTATTCACTCCTTCTGTTGGCAAGTTTTTTAAAGCAAAGCTCTTGTCATCACGACTTCTGTAAACTCCAAGCGACTCAGGCTAATATACTACTGATACTAATGTATGATAGAGACTATGCCTGGTAAGAAAATGACATATTTATTGCCTGGAGTGAGCTCCATCGGTAAATGGCTATACCAAATTACAAAAAATAGAGGCAGAAGAATGATAACAATTAACAATACTTCTGCAATTGATAGTGAATAAACAAATGACTAATTAACTCTGCGTGTTCTTTGATGTAACAATAACAACTTAATATTATGAGCTTTTTATTTTTAGTTATTTGCTGTTGTTTATGAACATGATAAATCTGTTTGTAAATAGCCACTAGCCCACTAGAGAACTCTATTGCTTTGGCCCTGTCTTCCTTGATATTTCCATCCTTTGCATCACACCAAGTTCTTTGAAGAAACCTTTTAACCTTGAAGTTATTTATTTTAAGCAGTTTTTGGCATAGTATGTGCTGGGTTCCAGAAATTAGTTGTTGAGAATCAATTTCATGATTTTCCAGATAATGATAAACTGCGCAGTGTAATTGTAAATTTCATCATCCATGATCCATCTTTAACTTCTAGTAATGTTTTATAAAAATTTGCTATTGTCCTTTTCTTAGCTTGGGAATCATGGGTCCAATCTGACAGAAGAAGAGCTTGAAACACATACGATATCAGCTTGGAAAGAAGGAAAGTGGACTGCATTTTCAAGACGTTTCATCCATGTAAGTGTTTTATATGGCTTCTTGAGGAACTGACGTATGATAATGCTCATATTTTCTAATAGCAGCTTTTTGTTTGTAAAGTGTACCAATATAAACGAGGATGCTCATTTTATGTGATGTAAATAAAAAGATTGTGCTAATGTAAATTTGAACGTTTCCCCTAATCTTTTGATCACTTATAGTCTTATATTTTTGGGTAATACCAGTTAGATAAAGAGTAGAGTCTACAAGAAAAGTATAGAGTGCAGAAGCATTGAGTATTGACATGAAAAGGTCTGTTTATGAAGATCAACTTATGCTTATTGCGGATTGCGTCATTGAGATAGGTCCTGCCTGTGTCGTACTAAAAAGTGGGAATGCACATTTATGCACTTAATATAAAAAGAAGAAATATAAAAAAAAAAAAGTAGTGGAGATTCGGATTGATTAAAACAAAGGAAACGGGGATGTGAAAAAAGTTCAATTAGTTAGCGATATAAATTTATTTAAGCATAATTGCATATATATACTTTTATTATCTCAAAATATCACTTCATTTTTTCTTTCAAATTTACTTGTATATATTTGTATAATAATTTATTTAGAAAAAATATTTGAATTAGATAATGACATTTGAAGCTGTCGAAACCAAAACATAAGAGAAACTGAATCCTTATTTTGTTATTTAGAGTTGAGTTCAGCAAAACGGATAAACATTGGTTATGTTTCGGCAGAATTTTTTTTGGAATGTGTGCATGCACAAAATGAATGCGTATTATATTAATTTCAAAGATATTGCATTGCATGCACAAAATGCAGGAGGTTCCGTATATTGATGGTTGTTTTTACTCATTATGCAGGCAGGGCCATATGATAATTTGAAAGATACTGCTCTGAAGATATTGCAAAATGGAATTTCAACAGTTCCTATTATCCATTCATCTTCTGAAGATGGTTCATTTCCACAACTACTACATCTAGCTTCACTTTCGGGAATCCTAAAGTGTAAGTGTATTATTTTTTTGGACAAATTTCTATGTAGTATTGTTAAGATATGCTTGATCATGACTGGATAGAATTTTCAGGCATTTGCAGGTATTTTAGAAATTGTTCTAGTTCATTGCCTATACTTCAATTTCCAATTTGTGCAATTCCTGTGGGCACATGGGTGCCCAAAATCGGGGAGTCAAATCGCCGTCCTCTAGCAATGTTGAGGCCAAATGCTTCTCTTACTTCAGCCCTAAGCTTATTAATTCAAGGTTTGATTCTCTTCTATTTTTGCTTATAAATAAAATCAACAGAGGGAAAGAAAAAAGGAGTGGTTATTGTATTATATATTTTTTAGTTATTAGGCTGAAGGTAGCGGGAATTGCCTCCCACTTTGAGAAGAAGTGTTGTTTTTGTGTGTAATTAAATCGCATAGAAAAGATGAATGCGTTGACCAAAAGAGAAATAAGAATCATCCGTTTTCAAATTTAAAATTGAAATATTTGATAGATAGATGTTTTTGCTTACATGACATGATTATATACCTACATAACATTGTCATTTTCTTTGCAGCTCAAGTAAGTTCAATACCAATAGTTGATGATAGTGACTCTTTACTGGATATATATTGTCGGAGGTTAGTAGTTTTTATTGTCATTAATATAGTTTTGGAATTCTATGGTTCAAGCTTTAAATTGTCTTTGCAATTCATTCTTTAGAGTGGCCCATTAAGTTTCTCGTTTTTCCTCCTTTCCCTGCGTTGTAGTGATATAACAGCCTTGGCAAAGGACAGAGCTTATACACACATTAATCTTGATGAAATGACCGTTCATCAGGTAAACTTGGATTTTCAGTTCTGTCTTTTCCCCATATCTATTGACACTTTATGTTTTTGAGTAAAAAAGAAAAATGAAACTACAAATGGGAACATGTTTAGTTTTTCTGAGCCTATGACACTGGTAAACTCATATCTGAAATGATATTTGTTTCTTTTGTTTGATTATTTTCTGTTTAAGAGACATACATGTTGATGCTGACAAAATTGATGATTAAAGTAGAAATTTATCTTGAATTAGATTCCTTTTCTTAAAACAATAATATAATATTTATATTGAGGCAGAGGTGGGAATTCTTCATTTTTATATTGAAAGTTAATATGCACCCATGACTTAATGTGTACATTGTGTCAATACTCAATTGACATGCACTCTGCCAATGAAGAGTTAACTTCCCCATTGTGCTCCCTACTGAATTCTGTGTGAACTTTATATTAAATGATGAACTTGTCCTGTGAATATTAGTAATACTTAAAGTACCCTTTTGTTGCATTCAATGAGTATGAGTCCCACTTGCCATCAAGAGTTAGGTTGAGGAAGTACAGATATAAGCTATAATCCAGGTCATTTATATTAGCCTGCTTGTAGCATTTTGATGGTTAGATCCAGCTGATATGTAGATGAGAAATGAGTTTTAGCTAGTGCAGATAAATTAGTAGAGGAGGAAAGGAGAAGGAACTTATTGTTTGATTGTTGAGAAAGATCAGATGTAATGAGTTTTAGTAACTCACTTGTTTAAGATGTAAAATGTTATATGCATGACCGTTTAAAGCGTATCCTTGATAAGTCAAGCATGATAAACCCTAATTTATCAACAGAAGGTAGAGCTGTTTGTTTGGCAGGGTGAGTAATGCTGTTTTAAATGGTTGGTTTTGACATTATGAATGGAAATATGTAGTTGAGCATCTTACCTCCTGCACCAGAAACAATATTACAGCATTATTTCTTTTACATGGGGAAAATGGACTGTTTTCTAGATGTACTCTAATTTGGAGTGAAATCACTCAATTTGTTGCTAATAAGGTTTTTGCTATTTATTTGTATGCATGCCTTCTCAAAGCTACTTGTTTCTTCATATTGTCGAGTTTCTTTTAAGATTGTCACATTTTTTATGTTGGGTTGTGAAAGCTTTCTTGCTGTTTTTGGTGGTTGCTGTTCATAATTTAAGTAGTTGATGTACAACTTGCAATTTACTAAGCATATAAGTCGGGATGTATTTCAGTGATTCATTTTTTTGTTGAAGTTTTGATGGATGTTAATTGTGATATTAAGATAGTGCTAATGTCATTAAGTGTGTACCTTGAGTTTTTATTCCTGAAATCCATGTAACTCTTCCTTTTTTTGTATAGGCATTGCAGTTGGGCCAGGATGCTTTTAATCCTTATGAGTTGAGAAGTCAAAGATGTCAAATGTGTTTGCGAACTGATTCTCTGCATAAAGTGATGGAACGATTGGCAAACCCAGGTTTTCTTTTCCCTTTTTTTGATGGAAATGGCTTTATGTTCTGTGTATGTGATAGGTTGTCTTTTTATTCTAGGTTAATTTTTGTTAATTTTCATTTTGTCATTTTCAGTTACCAGTAATCATGATTATTCATTGTGTTCCCATGTTGAGTGAAAGCAGTATCTTATATTGTACATTTACTCGAACTTTTAGTGAACGCGAACTATGTAGATTCATTTACTCCACGCTGTTGATTCAGTTTAGCACTAGGATTTTTTCCCTGTATATCCTGTGTTAATTTCAAAGAGATTAAAATTGTAAGCTCTCTGACCTGGATTCAGGTGTCCGGCGGCTTGTTATAGTTGAAGCTGGCAGCAAGCGTGTAGAAGGCATCATATCACTGACCGACATATTTAAGTTTTTCCTTTGTTAGTTTGGCTTGGTGACTTAACAAGCCTGACAGTTAGTGCTGCAGTGATCATGACCCTTCTGCATATATCGCAACCATCATCGGCCCAACCACTAAAGAGTGATATTCCATTCCATTCCAGAGCTTCTGCGCGGTGATTTGATCGTTATTTCATTGAAACACAATTGGTTCGGCTTCTTTGCTTCATTGCCTTGTTTTAAGATTTTAGGCTAGAGAAAGTGGCGGGCCTGTAAATTTGAGTTTTTTTTATTGTCAAAAATTATTTGTCTCCCCCCATTCATATTTATCTTCAAATATGTTGTGCTCCTGATTCAGATACAATACAATCAAAGTGTGGTGCACAAGGTCTGTTGTAGTTGTTCCATTTTGTTATTATTAAGGTACAAAGTTTAGGGGGGGAATTTATGGGAGGACGAGTATTTGAAATACTATTATTGTATTGTTTTGTTGATTAGCATTAGTCCTTTGACATTGTCTCAAGAAAAAAGTGTCTGGTTGGCAGCATTGTCAAATCGGTGATTGTTTAATATTTTCTTGTATGTTCTTTCTTCTTCTACTACTATTATAATTATCATCATCCCAAAAATTCCAACGGACGAATTGAATCTGAACAGAAAATGCCTTCAAAGGCGAATGTATATTTTAATGCTTAAATTACTTCAGATATTTTTTAATTTAGGTTGATGTTTACACCCTTGTAATTTTAGGAAAAATATAATATGCAACCATTCAAGTTATTTAAATGTGTAACACCCTGATTCGATGGATTTTTTTAATATTATTCTTGTTTAAGTTTAATCTTCCAACTCATCCATATAGGAGGAATAAAAAAGGGACTTGGGATTTGCTCGATTGGTTGCATGAATGAGAATAGAGAAACGAAGGAAAGAAAAAAATAGGGGTTTTCCCATGACTTAATTTGATTGAATAATTATTAAAAATATTTTGTTGCTGGAGCCTGGAAAAGGGGGAATAATATGTGAACAAGATCTGAGGAGACTGAGAATTTTGTAGCTAGTGAAACGAGAACGGGAACTTTGTTTTTAAGTTATGTTGAGTTTACAATTTCTTGATTTTTCATGTGTTCTTATCCATCTTTTTGTCTGTGTTTACTCATACGTGTTTTTTTATCATCTTTGTTATAGATTTTGGCTGAAAATTTGGAATTTAGGGTTAGGGACGGCAAAATATAAATCTATTAAAATTTGTCATGTCTGATCTACATCAAATCTGTCTCGGCTACATGTACATTGCTACAATAGAACTTGTTAGAAAAAATATCAGTACACATGTTTTGTAATTTACATGACCTGTCTGGTAAAAAAAATAAAGTAAAACTAATATGATAAAATTAAACATTGAACATTATATTTTGCCTACTTTTTTTTTTCAAATTAATCATTTAAATATTAATAGTCATTTATATAATATTAAAGTCTTAAATTAGTCATTTATGTTAATAATGGAGATTTTAAGAAATTGACTGGGCTGATTGTGTTGACATTTTAATACTTTATGAACCTATTTTTAATAATAATAAAAATGATTTCAATGATTTTTTTTTAGGATTTCCAACCATCTTTTATTTTTAATAAAATATAAAAAGTTCTGTAGTATTTGAAAAAAAGCTTTTTTTTTTTTTAACCAAAATGTTGTTCATCGGTTTAATTTGAGTTGATTTGGATTTTGTAAGAAATATTAAATAAATCAGTTTATTAGTTCATATTTTTCTGCCCTAAACTGAACTAAACTGATTCGTTGCGCTTCCAACTGAATCACCACCAAAATCTAGGTTATGGGATCGATTCAATTGTTGGATGAATAACTTTTTCAAGATTTTTATCTGTATTTTGCATATGTTGTCAATTGACATAATAGTTTGGCTATAACTGCACCTAGCAAGTTCCAAATCACATTTCAAAGCAACACTTAAATCGTTAACCTGCTCATATCATACAATAATGCTAGTGTTGCTGAATGTGACAAGTTACATGCTAGCTCTTTCTTATGATATGATTTTCAACAATAATACAATATGTACATCTGAAAAGAGATTAAAATGAGGTGTATAATCTTCCCTTTTCATCTGGCTACAATTGTAATTGTAATATAAACAGTTTATAATTAATCTCCTCCCCACTCACCCAAATGTTAATATGAAATTCATATGCAAGTATGTCTTATATGAATCCCCATGGGACTCACGTCACCGTGAGAAGAACTTGACTAGTATCTGAGATTTACAAAGGAGGAAGCAGTCTGAGCTAGGTAGGTACGAGCGCCAATATCTGATTTCTTATGATACCCATGTATTTCTGTATCTCACCATATATTGGAAGATTCTTTGAACAAAATGGCTGCAAACTGGTGACAGCAGAATCTAGTACCTGAGCAACATCAGCTGGGGGAAACTGTCGTTCCGTACATTTCTGCATTTGGTTTTAACATAGTTATATCACGGTGCAGGTAAAAGATGCTTAAACAGGACAACTGATTGAAGTATGTATTTCCTACTACCGAGCCTCTCAATATTTGATTAACATGTTAACTCTACACTCAGAATTTCTTTTGATAAGTATACGAGCATTTAGATAAAGCTCTCTTTGTCTAACCCATTTGATTCACATAATAAAAGACAGTTTGTAAATTAAAAGAGGTAGAAAGAACAATATTCAAATAGCCTAGACAAAAACAGAAGTTAGAAATTTAAAAAATTCAGTAGAAGATATTAAGAAAATTCCAGTAGTGTAGGAAAAACAAAAAAAGGAAAATGGTATCTTCAGAATCAGGCATCAAATGGAATAAAATTCAAATTAGCTGGTAATAATGCAGTACGAGAAAATTTGTCACCTATACTAGGGGTCCAAACCTGCTATAACCAAGCAGCAACCCTAACCTAATTTCCAATGTTGCTCATTTAGTACACAATTAACTATCCATTGATTAAATAGACCACTAATTTTTCAAGCTAATTCCAGTAGCTTTTTTTACAGGATATTAAAATGTTATTGGCTATATAGCATAGAGTTCCCCTTCATATATGATTGACATATTTGTAGAGAGAAAAGAAATATATGACATAGTTTCACTTTCAGTCACTTAAGGTTTACAAATTTATTCTGACCCTAAATGTTCTACTGCATTATATGATTGATCCCAGATAAATTATGCTTACGAAAATGAACTGATGTCACACTGTTCCTTCCATTTCCACCTTGGTGTTTGTTCTGACATTATATAATAGTCATTTTGAAACATATATACTTAATCTTCAGCATATGTAAAATATAATGGGAAGGATAAGAGACAGGTTCCTATTTTCTAAAGCAAAACAGTAGCAGGTAAAATTCGTTAGCACAAGTGCATCTTAATTATCCAAAATAATTGTAAGAGATAAAGTAACCTATTGATATTAGTAAAGAAAGTTATTTGCAATGACTGATGCCATATTTGGTAGCACTTGAACTGATTTTTAACTTTTGAGCTCTTACCTACTTTCTAGTTCAAAATTTGAAATAAAAACTTTTTCTTTTGCACATAATTTGGAATACAAATTTCAAAAATAAAATTAGGAAACAACTGATGCATATGGTATGGGCCACTAACATGAATTGGTCATATCCCATAACAATTCTACGAAAAACAAAAAAACCTCACCAAAAAAACATGATGCAAGCCTTAAAATACGTATTTTTAAAGAAAAAGGAAAAAAAACCCTGGATAAGATTGTCTGTGTCAATGGTAAAAGATGGTTTGTGGTTACAAGAGTCTGGTCCTGTAGAACTACACAAAATACATACGACTAAGAACACATAGTAGTGAAGGTAGAGTGACTGAAAATCCTTACAGTAAACAGAAAATTCAGTGGTCATATGATTTACCTGAATCATGAGCAGTGTAGCTAGACAATGAGATATGAGTTCTGAGGGAATTTTCATTTCATTTTGATCAGATGAACTGTTAAGTTCAGCATCTTGTACATGGCACCTTGCCAAGCGGTTTAATGTGCTGCCGGCTGTCAATTGATCCTGAGAAGCTAAAGTAATTGAATCCATGGGCAGAAAATTTGTGGCTGAAAGCCGGTTATTGACAAAATTTATTGCATCCTCAATTCTTTCAACCTTACTTTCTGTCTTTCTAAAATCAGATATTGCCTGCAATGGTTTTTATAAGACTACAATCAAATGTAGATCTCCAGATCATTGTCACCGAGAAAATTGAAAACAATATCAGGAAGAAAGGTCACAGTTACACTCTACTAATTTATTTAGTTGAGTCATCAAGGAAGTCACATAGAAAATCCTATGATAGAACTACTGAATCTTTTATTGGCTGTCCATCAGCAGGCAATTTTTTAAAATATTTTTGCTCAAAATTATCAAATTTCTCTTATCCAAACAAGAAATTTACCCTGTATTCTAATTATATATTTATCATCTCCTTAACATTTTCTCTTTCAGAAATCCAAATGAACTCTCCCTAAAAGGAGAGGCATTTGACCCCCAACAGATGGCAGCCTAACTGTTACTGTCCAGTGCGGTGTATGCACGTGCAGGTCGTGTTATATATCAAAAAGAGAACAAATTTCAATAATTTGGTTTGAACAGTGAATATTACACTGTGTAAAGTAATTAAGTGTTTTCTTTTCTTTAAGTTTGTAATGAATACGTGTTGTATTTACCAATCAGATGCAAAGATATCAACCATTCTATACCTGAGTAATTTGAACAACCATGGTTTGGGCTTTTCTTCTTGAACTTTCAACAATGTCAGCTATATGACTTTGAGATATAGATTCTTGGTTGTGGCAAGCTGAACAATTGGAAGAGCTAGCCTGACCAACAGGATCATCAAAATTTGCCATGGCCTTCAATGACAAAACTGAGGAACTTGCTTGATATGCATTACGTTGCCTCAAGCAAAACAAGCCAGAAGAAACCTGAAGAAGTGCAATCAATATAATGCAATTGTAAACTATTGGAACAGGAAGGTGCAAAATTGACAACAAAGGATTAAATTCTGCTTAGTGGCCCATCAATATTCATGCCTGTTCATTTGCTTCAGTTAATTGCTTAAGTACTGAAGCATAATTCCTTTTAAAAGGTTCTGAATCCTTCACCGAGTTGTCTCCGTATTTCTGGCTTTCTGATACACCGTCATTCATGTGCTTCAGTTCAGACAACACAAGTTCCTAGAAGTTCAAAATTAAAGGTCAAAACTCACTTTAGAAAATGGATTTTTGACAGTTGATATTTTCTTTGTTATAACATAACAGGAACAATGGAAATATCTTGGATGTTTCTAGGCAATACCTTTTTGTCTAGAGCACGAGTCAATTCGGAAATAGCTAATATATCAGCTTCTTTTGAATGGACTCGTTCAAGAAGGGGAGACTGAGAACTTGATGCTGATTGACCATTACAAATCTCACTGCACACAACTTTTGCTTGTGATTTGCAGCTTGAAGAAAACCCCTGCAAAAGAAAGGGGAAAAACAAGAGAAACTACTCATTATGGGTAAGAAGAGATTGGATTTATCCAGTATTAGTAAACTACTCATTGTTTAATGACTTTGATGATTACATATTGCTTTTTTTACTGAATATATTACTTGTAAATAATACAGGATAAATATTTTTATTCGTCGTGGCAAATACAATTAAAGATAAGTTATCAAAGTCATTTACTGTTGAAGAAATTCAATTACTTTATCCAAACAAAATAGTTTACGAACTAAATGAATTTAATTGAAGCAACGGAAATACTACAACTTTTAAATTCCTACATTTTTTTAATTATATCATCCAAACATACACCACAAGATTTGAAACAATCAAATCATCACTAGAATAGAATCTAATGTCAATCTCAAAATAAAATTGTACCTGTTTTGACAAAGTACTGGTTACATGCATAGCAGGTGGTATACAGAGACCTTTAATGGCATCTGAGTTCTCATTTGCAGACAATATTGTGTGCTCGGAGATCTTTCTTTGTGTTGGTTTCCCATTACGGGTAAGCTCACTAAGGTTCTCATTTATTCTAGCAGGAGTGATATGGTGTCTTATGAGAGACATGGGCATATTTTCAGATGGATACAAAGGCATGCAGTCAATATCCTGCAATATAAAAATAGTCGTCACATTTTGCTATAATTTAGATAAAACGATCAAGTCATCACATTATCTAAGGACGGTAATGGGGAAATAGGACCGAAAGTATGATGGAAGAGCAAGGAAGATATTCAAAACCAAATCACCAAATAAACAGTATTCAGAATCTCTAATAGTGGCTAATAACCTCATATTGAAATTGAAATCTTGCTCAAATTGTTTCAGCAGGACCAGATCGTAGGATGGCACAGAAGAGTGTTATATCCTACTATCTATTGCAGATACGAATAAAATGATATATATATCATTAACTTTCAAATGCAAATTGAAAAAGCTAAACAACAAATATAATAAATCTTAAAAAGTATAAAAGAAGGACAGAATATCTTAATTTGACACTAATATATATCCAGATTTGGTTGAATAGTACAATTTAGGAAGAACGGACATGGCACAAGAAAAGACAAATAAGATGTAACATGCGCACAACAATACAACAAATTCTTCAAAAATTAAAAAGACATCACAAATAGGGGAAAACATCAAAGATTATAAAATAAACATAAAAATCAAGTCTTGCATTAAAATGTTATTATTGTGCCAAAAGTCAGCATAAGTCGTTGTAGACTCACAAAACTAAAATACTATACCATTTAACTAATTACTGTGTATCCCATCTCTATTGGCATTATAATTTCAAAAAATAAAAGTAAGAAAATTGATGCAGTAAGAAATATCTTTTACAGTAATATTCGACATGGATACATATCTGACTCTATTATGACAGCTATTTTGAAGTGTCGATGCTTCTTTTGGTACAAAAATATGTAATGTAAACTGAGAAATTCCACAACAGTGAACCAATTTCAAAACAGCCTTGTTGCCTTGGTATTTATTGGATAGATCCCTCCCTTTCCTAATGATCTTGCAATGATTCTACAATGATCCTAAGCCAAAAAGATTTAGGGTCAAAGCGTCAAACTATTTGTGCTTTTTTTGTAAAAAACTGTATTCTCAATTAAAAGTATATTAAAGAAATTTTATAAGAATTAGATACGTTATAAAAGAGGTAATTTTTGTTGGTTACAATTCTGTCCATTAAGGGACAGCTGTACAGTTTTTTAATCATAAAGATATTCTCTTACCATTATAATATCTTTCTTTATTGTAATTAATTGAGTTAATTAGGATTTAATTAGCTTTCTCATTAAGTTGTACTCCCTAGGCTATTTATACCATTTGTATTTGTACAAAATCAATAAGAAACACAATATTTTCACATGGTATCAAAGCTACAGTTCTGATCCGATAAAAAAAAAAAAATTAGGGTTTTCTCATGGAAGAAAAACAGAGCAGTTCAAGCAGTCTAGATGCTAATCCTAAGGCAGCAGCGACTGGAAACACCACTAGTCATCATGAAACAATTATCATTACTAGCTACAAACTCAATGGGCAGAACTACACACAGTGGCTAGATCTGTCCGCATCTTCCTCCAAGGAAAAGGAAAGGAAGACTACATCACTGGCGAGGCTAAGCAGCCAAATAATACTGATCCAAGCCATGAAAAATGGAAACTTGAAAACAGTCTTGTTATGACATGGTTGCTCAACTCCATGACTAATGAGTCTGGTGAAAATTTCATGTATTATGACACTGCTGCAGAAATATGGAAGGCAGCCAAGGAGACCTACTCAAATGTGGACAACACCTCAGCCATATTTGAGATCAAAAGTCTCTTACACAATCTTCGGCAAGGAGATTCTTCGGTCACCGAGTACTATCATACACTCACAAAATACTGGCAGCAACTTGACATCTATGCAAACATAGAGTGGAAGTGCATAGATGATGACAAAATCTACAAGAAATTGGTCGAGAAGGACAGAAACTTTCAGTTCCTATTGGGACTGAATAAAAATTTGGATGAAGTGAGAGGGAGGATTCTTGGAACTAAGCCTCTCCCTAGCATTCATGAAGCATTTGCAGAAGTGAGAAGGGAAGAAAGCAGAAGGAAAATCATGTTGGGAAGTCAAAGTGCAAGTTCAAACATTGAAGGCTCTGCATTTGCAGTAAGAGGTCCACCAAAGAGAGGTAGAGGATGGTGCGATCACTGCAAGCGACCTGGACATACGAAGGAAACTTGTTGGGTGCTTCATGGAAAACCCACGAATCTAAAACCACGATTCAAGGACGCGCGCGGATATGTTGCTGCTGATGAAAGTAAGTCCAAAAACATTGCAGAGGCCAGTCCTTTCAACAAAGAACAAATAGAGATGTTGCAGAAATTGATGCAACAGGCACTGCAAAACACTAGTACATCTTCTTCCACTGCTACATTTGCCCAAAAAGGTAATTTTTCTGCGGCCCTTCATGTAAATCACCAGAAAACAAACTCTTGCATTGTTGATTCTGGTGCCTCGGATCACATGACTGGGGACATCAATGTATTTAGTAAATACACTCCATGTCAAGATGAATCTTTTGTCCGGATAGCAGATGGTACCACCTCCAAGGTAGCTGGTAAATGTTCGGTGGTTATCTCCAAAGATATTACTCTTGATTCAGTTTTACATGTTCCTAAACTAGATTGCAGTCTATTGTTTATCTGTAAATTAACCAAAAACTTAGGATGTGTTGCTAAGTTCTTACCACATTTGTGTGAATTTCAGGATATGAATTTGGGGAAGATGATTGGCAATGCTGAGGAAAGTGCAGGCCTTTACTTCCTTAAAATTGAAGACCAAAATAAGAGATCCTACAAGGCTGCCCTCATGTGTTCATCAAAGAATGATAATGATGTAATGTTATGGCATTATCGCCTAGGACACCCAAATTTTATGTATTTGAAAAAAATGTTTCCAACTTTATTTAATAAAGATTCTGGTTCTTTCAAATGTGAAGTGTGCGAATTAGCCAAACACACCAAATCCCATTATTCCATACAACCTTATAAGCCGTCTAAACCTTTCGCACTCATTCATAGTGATGTGTGGGGACCTTCAAGAGTAAGCAATGTTAGTGGATCAAGGTGGTTTATTACCTTTATTGACGACCATACAAGAGTCACTTGGGTGTTCCTCATGAAAGAAAAATCAGAAGTTGGGAGTATATTTGAGAA
Organism: Cicer cuneatum; assembly: GCA_037974295.1. Lineage (NCBI taxonomy): Eukaryota > Viridiplantae > Streptophyta > Magnoliopsida > Fabales > Fabaceae > Cicer > Cicer cuneatum. The sequence goes on from JBBPBO010001985.1 coordinate 5,502,804, forward strand.
CTTCCATAAAATGGTCCAAACTCAATTTCAAAGCAATATTCAAGTACTAAGAACTGATAATGGAGGGGAGTACTTCCACCACACCCTTGGTAGTTACCTTAACAAAAATGGCATTATACACCAAACATCATGCTCATACTCTCCACAACAGAATGGGACAGCAGAGAGGAAAAATAGGCACCTATTGGAAGTCACTCGAGCCCTTATGCTGTCCATGAACGTACCTAACCATTTTTGGGGAGATGCAGTCCTCTCCTCATCCTACCTAATAAATAGAATACCCTCCAAAACGCTCAACCTAAACACACCACACCAAACCCTCTTGTCCCTTTATCCTTCGACCAAACTCCTCACAAATCTTCCACCGAAGATTTTTGGGTGTACTGCCTTTGTACATGACCAAAAGCCTAACCTTAATAAGTTGGACCCGAAAGCCATCAAGTGTATCTTCTTGGGATACTCTCCTACCAAGAAAGGATACAAATGCTATTGCCCCCAAAAAAGACGAATCTATCACACTATGGATGTTACCTTTTTTGAAGACAAGGCCTTTTATCCCAAAGTTGGCATTCAGGGGGAGAAAGTTACAATTGATGAACACCAACCTTGGGAAATTACAATATCAGAATCTGTCCCACATGAACCTGTCTTAACCACCCCATCAGAATCTGTCCAAATCACTAAAAACACAGAATCTGTCCCAATAATTGTTGAACCTGAACTGGACCAGCAAACAACCACTCTTGAGGTTACCAAGCCAACAAATGGAGCATCAACAATTGGTCCAAAAGGAAAACCAAATGGAGGAAAAGAACTGCAAGTATACATAAGGAAGAAGAACAAGCAGCAAACCTTTGAGGAAGTAGAAGCATGCACTCTTCCAAAGCAGAACCAAGATTCAACCCAAAAAGGTAGCATTAACTCTTCCTCTAATTTATCTGATAATGTCACTAATGACCAAGACTTAGACTTACCTATTGCTATGAGAAAGGAAGTAAGGTCTTGTACCAAACACCCAATTGCAAACCATGTTTCTAGTGAAAAATTATCGCAGGGGTACAAAAACTTCATCAGCTCTGTGGACAGCATCGAAATTCCTCAAAACTTTCATGAAGCTGTTCTAGTTCCAGAATGGAAGGCTGCTGTAATGGAAGAAATTAAGTCACTTGAAAAGAATGACACATGGCAGCTCTCCCACCTACCAGAGGGGAAGAAGACAGTTGGATGCAAATGGATATTCTCGGTAAAATACCATGCAGATGGGAGTGTAAACAGGTACAAAGCTCGGCTGGTGGCAAAAGGATTCACCCAATCCTATGGGGTGGATTATGAAGAAACCTTTGCACCTGTAGCAAAGTTGAATTCAGTTCGTGTACTCCTTTCTCTGGCAGTAAATTTGGATTGGCCACTTCACCAGTTAGATATAAAAAATATTTTCCTAAATGGTGAACTTGAAGAAGATGTCTACATGAGAATACCACCTGGACTTGAGACATCAGAAAATTCAGGCAAGGTATGTAAACTCAAAAGATCACTATACGGACTCAAGCAATCCCCTCGGGCTTGGTTTGATAGGCTCACACGAGTAGTTAGGATGCATGGCTTCTCCCAATGTCAAACTGACCACACAATGTTCTTAAAGCATTCAAAGGAAGGCAAGGTAACCACCCTCATTGTCTATGTGGATGACATTATTATTACAGGTGATGATTATACTGGAATTGAAGGACTGAAAATGATTCTAGCTAAGGAATTTGAAGTCAAAGATCTTGGTCGATTAAGGTATTTTCTGGGAATGGAAGTGGCACGGTCCAAACATGGAATCTATTTATCTCAAAGGAAATATATACTTGACTTACTTCAAGAAACAGGGATGTTAGGATACAGGCCTACAGACACACCTATGGAATCCAATGTGAAAATTGGAGAGGAAAAGGAGAGTCCACCTACTGACAAAGAAAGGTATCAAAAATTGGTTGGGAAACTTATCTACCTAACCCACACACGACTAGATATTGGTTTTTCTGTTAGCATGGTTAGCCGCTACATGAATGACCCGAGGGAGGCTCACATGAAAGCAGTTAACCGCATCCTGCAATATCTAAAAAAGGCACCAGGGAAGGGGCTGCATTTCAAGAAGGATACAAGCAGGAAAATAGAAATATTCACTGATGCAGATTGGGCAAGCTCAGTGACTGATAGGAGATCAACCAGTGGGTATTGCTCCTTTGTATGGGGCAACTTAGTGACATGGAGAAGTAAGAAACAATCTGTGGTTGCTAGAAGCAGTGTAGAAGCTGAACTTAGGTCCATGGCACATGGGATTTGCGAGGGGATGTGGCTGCAAAGGATGCTGGCAGAACTACATGTTTACACTGACCATGAAGTAAGCCTATTGTGCGATAACAAAGCTGCCATAAGCATTGCTAAAAATCCTGTGCAACATGACAGAACAAAGCATGTGGAAATTGATAGACACTTCATCAAGGAAAAAGTTGACAATGGGCTAATTTCTCTCCAGCACACACCTTCAAGCCACCAAATTGCTGATATCTTGACCAAGGCACTTCCTAGAGCCATCTATGAAAACTTAAGATTCAAGTTGGGCATGATTGATATCTATGATCCAACTTGAGGGGGAGTGTTGGTTACAATTCTGTCCATTAAGGGACAGCTGTACAGTTTTTTAATCATAAAGATATTCTCTTACCATTATAATATCTTTCTTTATTGTAATTAATTGAGTTAATTAAGATTTAATTAGTTTTCTCATTAAGTTGTACTCCCTAGGCTATTTATACCATTTGTATTTGTACAAAATCAATAAGAAACACAATATTTTCAAAATTTTAAGTGATTTTCTCACAAAATTAGATAGAGTAGCCTCTAAGAAAACATACATCATAAAAACGTTATTTTTTCAGAGGTTATCCAGACAAACCCTTAATACACGTATATTGGATTATTTTGGACTATTTTGCTCTCATAGTACCACGAGATCATATTAAAATTGGGACTTTGATGAGCTTGATCTTTACTATCCTATCACCTTATTCATATTTGTGATATACCAGTGCTGTTAATCCTGAGAGCAAGATATCACCCTCCACCCAATCCCATGTACCAGTCAATATCAAGTCCAAAACTGGCATTACTCTGCCCAGGCTGTCTCCCTCAGTTTTTCTTACCACCGCTGAACCTCGTACAGTTAAACAGACCCGTAAGAACCCCATGTGGTTGGCTGCCATGAAAGAGGAATACTCAGCCTTAGAAAGGAATCAAACCTGGTCGTTGGTGCCCTTGCCCCCTCTAAAAAATGCTATTGGCTGTAAATGGGTGTTTTGTGTCAAGGCAAATGTTGATGGTGCAATGAACAAATACAAAGCCAGATTAACGGCTAAAGATTTCATCAACTGCGTGGTTTTTATTTCCATGAGACTTTCTCTCCTACCATGAGACTCATTCCTACCTTAGCCCTCAGCCCTCACCAACAGATAGGATATTCAGCAACTTGATATCAACAAAGCCTTCTCAAATGGCATTCTTGATGAAGAGGTTTGCATGGAGCAACCTCCTAGCTTCAAAGTGTGCAATCAATTTCACATATTGGCAAATTACAAAATACATGTTTTAAAATAAATTTAAGTTGATGTAGTAAAATACCTACCATGCTATATGATGGTATCTCTCAAGAATTAGAGTAAAATATATTTATTGAATTGAAAAATATGTTGGCAATACATCAGAGATATATATATATATATACTAGATTACTAAACAACCAAATTCTATTAGTACTCATATAACTAAACTCCTATTAACACTCATATATAACTAAATCCCTACTAGTACTCCTATACAACTGAATCCCTATACTTGAGGGATATAAAACAGAAACAGATTTTGACACTCCCCCTCAAGCTGGTGAATAGATGTTCTCCATTCCCAGCTTGGATACAATTATTTCAAAGTTACTGTTGTTTAGCCCTTTAGTTAGAAGATCTACAAGGTTGTCCTCAAAGGAGACATGGAGTGCAAATTAGGCCACTGTCAAGTTTTTCTTTGATGAAATGTCTGTCGACTTCAATATGTTTGGTTCTATCATGCTGCACTGAATTACGTGTTATGCTAATAGCAGATTTATCATCACAATAGAGTTTCAGTGGTTCATCCCACTTTATCTTCAGGTTCTCCAAAATGATCTTCAACCATAGTAACTCACACATCCCTTGTGCCATTGCCCTAAATTCTGCTTCAGCATTGGATCTAGATACCACACTTTGTTTCTTACTTTTTCAAATCACAAGATTCCCACATAGAAAAGTGTAATATCCTGTGGTTGACATTCTATCTATAATTGACCCTGTATAGTCAGCATCAGTATATGCTTCAAGACCCGCATTTCCATTTCGTCTGAACAAAATTCCTCTTCCTGGGGTTCCTTTCAAATATTGCATGATTCTGAGTGCAGCTTGCAAGTGTACCTCCTTTGGTTGGTGCATGAATTGACTGACTAGGCTTACAGCAAAGGCAATATCAAGTCTAGGATGTAACAGATATATGAGTCTTCCAACTAATCTGATAGAATCATTGGGCCTAAGACTAGTGAAAGGTCCAAACCTGCTGTGTGGAGAACGTATGTCCACAAGGGTAAAAAAGAGAAAGCTCATTCTATTAATAACAGGGCAGAGAAACTAATGATAGATTCACAAGAAAACAGGAATCGATAAACAGTAAAATGATAGGCGAAATGGGGATTTATTGATTTATGAAATAAGGGAATGTTCTGATACAGCGTATAAACCAGAGTGTAGCTCCTCCAGAGAAAATAATATTCTTCTATTACAATGATAACAATAATTATTCCTACTAATGCTCCACTACCCTTCTCAATTTATTCCCCCATGTGTAACTGAAATTCCTAGCATTCAGAGAGTTTCTCTGCCCTGTTATTAATAGAATGAGCTTTCTCTTTTTTACCCTTGTGGACATACGTTCTCCACATAGCAGGTTTGGGTCTTTCACTAGTCTTAGGCCCAATGATTCTATCATAATCTTTGGTACATTTCCTTGTTAACTGCAACGACTTTCTTTTGCATTTCCCAACTTTGAATTTGGATCGATTGGTGTACTCGCTGGCTTGCATGTTGTCTTGCCTGTTTCTTGCAGAAGATCTGTGATGTATTTTTGTTGCGATATGAAAATCCCTTTCTTAGAGTGAGCCACTTCAATTCCCAAGAAATACTTCAATTTTCCCAAGGTTTTAATCTCAAATTCCTTGGCTAGGTGTTGTCCTAACAATTGTTGCTCCTTTTCATCATCACCGGTCACTATAATGTCGTCCACATATACTAATAACATTGTTACTCCCCCTGACTCAGAGTGTTTGATAAAGAGGGTATGATCTCATTGACTTTGTTTGAAGTCTATACCCACCATGACTCTAACAAACCTCCCAAATCACGCTCGTGGTGATTGTTTAAGCCCATATAGAGCCTTCTTTAGCTTACAATCGATGCAAGTTCCATGTAATCTACTCCATATGTTTGAGTAAATCCTTTATCTACCAATCTTGCCTTGTACTTCTCAATAGACCCATCAACCTTGTACTTTATAGTGTATACCCACTTGCATCCTACAGGTTTCTTTCCATTTGGTAGAGGGACAAAATCTCAAGTACCGTTCTTGTCTAGTGCTTCCATTTCTTGTCGGACAATGCTTTAGATAGAGAGGTAGGTATTGTGGTAGTGTTTAGGCTTGCGAGAATGGCTTTATGAGTAGGTGAAAATTGTTCAAAGCATAGGTAGTTGGATAAAGGGTAGAGTGGTTTATTGGTACATGTCCTAGTATTATTCCTAAGGGCAATTGGGATATGAAGGTCATCATAAGTTGGTGGTGCGTTGGATTCTAATTCCTCTGCATAGGAAGATTCATAGATTGGATCACTAGAGTTTGTAGCGTCAAGGGGCGTTACTTCATGTAAGGTCAAATTGGAGTCATGGTGTGAATAAATTCAGGAATGATCTTTGTTCTTCTTGTATATACTAGATTCTTCCCATATCTTACATTAGTGTCATCATTTCCATCTTCCTCGGAATTACTCTCAGTCTCAACATTGTCATTTCCATCTTTTTCAAAATCAATTTCAGTCTCAATTTTTGGTTCAAGAGTCAACCCAGGGAGTAGAAGAGACTCGTCTCCTTACTTGTATTCTCCCCCTGAAGATGAGTTTGACCAAAGAAACTTTCTTGTTCATGGAAAGTGACATTCCGGGAGACAGAGAATTTTTGGGATGATGGATGATAACATTTGTAGCCTTTTTTGGGTGGAAGAGTCCTCGATAAAGACACATTTTAGGGCTCTAGGATCAAGTTTCCCTCTACTATCACTATGGATATGGACAAATAACGCACATCCAAATATTTTGGGAGTAAGATTCTTACTGGTGGACACATTAGGGTAGAACGAAGACAGGGCCTCCATAGGAATTTTGAAGGCATGGACACTAGAAGTGTAATTGGTTTATAAGATACGTTGCAGTTAAAATTGCCTCTCCCCAAAATTTTTTGGAAACATTATTTTGAAATAACATCGCTCGAGTTTGATCTAACAAGTGTCCATTTTTCCTCTCAGCAATCTCATTTTGTTGGGGTGTTTTAACACATGAGTCTCATGAATAATGCCCTCCTTTTGACAGAAAGAATTAAGCATGTGATTAAAGTAATCTTTTGCATTATCAGACCTAATCCTTTTAATACTCACTCCAAATTGGTTTTTTATTACGGAGAAGAAGTGTATAAACACAAAACTGACTTCATAATTTTGTTTTAGCAAGTAAACTCAAGTAACCCGAATACAGTCATCAATAAAGGTTACAAACTGAAGAAAGTAAAAGGCAAAATACTTTCATATTTTATTACTACAGCCCTAAGCTGTTTATATAGAAAATAAAATTACAATAACAATACTGAGTAATAATGACATAATCATAAAATAAAAATAAATAGAATAATATAAAATAAAAGAAAATCAAATCTAATTTTCCTTAATTCTTCAACACCCCCTCTCAAGTTGGTGCATAGATATCTGTCATGCCCAACTTGACTATAAGTCGCTCAAAATTGGGTCTTGCCAAACTTTTTGTCAAGATATCAGCGGTTTGCTGGTTGGAAGTCACAAAAGGCAGACATATAATTCCGGCATCAATTTTTTCTTTTATGAAATGGCGGTCAATCTCAATATGTTTGATTCTATCATGTTGTACGGGGTTGTGAGCTATACTTATGGCTGCTTTGCTATCATAGAACAATTTTAAGGGTGAGTCAACTTTCATTTTCAGTTCATCCAAGAATTTATGAATCCACAAAAGTTCACAAATTCCTTGAGCCATTGCTCTAAATTCAGCTTCTGCACTACTTCGAGCAACAACCCCTTGTTTCTTACTTCTCCAAGTGACTAAATTTCCCCAAACATAGGCACAATATCCAGTAGTGGATTTTCTATCAGTAATTGATCCTGCCCAATCAGCATCTGCAAATATAGAGACTTCTCTGTCATTAGTTTTCTTGAAGTACAAACCCTTTCCAGGATTGGATTTCAAGTACCTTAAGATTCAATAAACTGCCTCCAAGTGTTCTTCATAGGGAGAATGCATGAATTGGCTTACAACACTCACAGAGAAAGCGATGTCAGGTCTAGTGTGGGCTAGATAAATAAGTTTGCCAACCAACCTCTGGTATCTTCCAATCTCAACAGGAACACTGCCTTTCTCCCAAAGTTTAGTATTTAATTCCATAGGAGTATCTGCTGGTCTACACCCACTCATCCCAGTTTCTTCCAAGAGATCTAGGATGTATTTCCGTTGAGAAACAACAATTCCCTTCTTTGAGCGAGCAACTTCCATACCAAGAAAATATTTGAGCGCGCCTAAATCTTTGATCTCAAATTCTTTTGTAAAGTTTTTCTTCAATCTTTCCATCTCAACAATGTCATCTCCTGTGAGAATAATATCATCTACATATACAATTAAAATTGCAATTTTACCAACATTAGAGAACTTCACGAACAACGTATAGTCTGATTGTCCTTGCATATATCCTTGCTTTTTGACGGACCGAGTGAATTTCTCAAACCAAGCCCTTGGAGATTGCTTGAGACCATAAAGGGATTTTTGTAGTTTGCATACATTTGAACCAAACTTATCTTCAAAGCCAGGTGGACTATCCATGTATACTTCCTCTTCCAAATCACCATTCAAGAAAGCATTTTTTACATCAAGTTGGTTAAGAGACCAATCTAAATTCACCGCCAAGGACAAGAGAACTCTAATAGTGTTTAACTTGGCAACAGGAGCAAAAGTCTCTAAGTAATCAATGCCATATGTCTGAGTAAACCCTTTAGCAACCAAGCGTGCCTTGTATCTTTCAACTGTGTTATCAGAATTATATTTCACAGTAAATACCCATTTACAGCCAACGGTATTCTTTCCTGTAGGTAACGTTATGACTCTCCAAGTTTGATTCTTCTCAAGAGCTCTCATCTCCTCAAGAACAGCTTCCTTCCACTTTGGAATTTTTAGAGCCTCCTGTATATTTTTTGGAATTTCTACAGTAGACAACTTAGAGGTAAATGCAGCAAATGAAGAAGACAATTTTGAGTATGACACATAATTAGACAAAGGATATTTAGTGCATGATCTAACAGGTTTTCTAATTGCAATAGGAAGGTCTATATCAGGATACTCGACATGACTCTTAAGAACAGAAGAGGACTTACCTGTATCAACATGATATGTTGGATTATCTATTGGTTCGGAATCTTGGAAGGGTCAGAGAATGGGTCCTTCATTTCTCTGTTTATGGTTTCTTCTTTCAAAGACATTTCCCTTCCAAGTAGGGTCAATGGTAGTAAACCTGCTTTGTGTCTCTTTATTTGAATCATTATGTTGTGACATTTCAGGTGGTCCTTCATTATTATTGAGATCAAGAATTTGATCAGTGTGATTTTGATTTAAAATTGTCGCCCCCGAATCTGTCGAAACCTCATTCATAAGTTGATTGAGTACCAATATGAATTCTTGGGCATTTTCTTTTGGTGCATCAATATAAGTCTCAGAATTTTGCGACACTATATCACTTAAAGTAATGATGTTTTCATAAGTAAAAGATGAATCTTTCTTATAATTTCCCCCCTGAAGATGAATGTCAGTAAAAAATAGTTGATTTTCCACAAAAGTAACATTCATGGTTACAAAAATTCTTTTTAATTTTGGTTCAAAACACCGATACCCCTTCTGAGTTGGAGAGTAACCGGTAAACACACATTTTATTGCTCTTGGCTCGAGTTTGTCAAGTTGTTTATGTTCATGAACAAAAGCAGTGCAACCAAAAACTTAGTGGCAAATCAGCAGATACACTAGTCAAAGGAAAATAATTTCGAAAAACATCAAGAGGGGTATGAAAATCTAAAACTTTAGATGGCATTCGATTAATTAAATATGATGCAGTTAAAACAGCTTCACCCCACAAATATTTTGGAACCTTATTTGCAAATAGTAAAGCTCTAGCAACCTCAAGAAGATGCCTATTCTTTCTCTCTGCAATTCCATTTTGTTGGGGTGTATTAACACAAGAACTTTGATGAACAACTCCATTGGCAAGAAAAAAATCAGACAAAAATATATTAAAATATTCTTTACCATTGTCACTTCTGAAGACTTGAATATTTGTTTGGTATTGAGTGTGCACCATTTTAAAGAAATTTTTGACAACTTGTCCAACTTCTGATTTTTCTTTCAATAGATAAACCCAACAAATTCTAGTATGATCATCAATAAAGGTTATAAACCATCTTTTATTAGAAAAAGTGTTTATTTTATTAGGACCCCAAACATCACTATGAATAACTGCAAACGGTTTTGATTTTTTATATGGTTGTGTAGAGAAAGAGGAACGGTGATGTTTAGCAAATTCACAAGTTTCACAATGAAATAAAGACGGATCTTTCTTAGAAAATAATTTAGGAAACAAATGTTTCAAATACGGAAAACTAGGATGTCCTAACCGTAAATGCCATAACATAATATCATCATTATTAGAAGAAACAAAAATAGATTCAAAGCAGGTACTTGTTTTTGGTTGGTCTTTGAAGTCGAGTCCATTGTTAAGATAATAGAGTCCTACACTCTCCTTAGCATTGCCAATCATCTTCCCCGTGCTCAAATCCTTAAAAGTGCAATGAGAATGAAAGAAGTTAGCTTGGCAATTTATATCCTTTGTTAATTTAGTAATGGATAACAAATTACATGATAAATTGGGAACATGTAAGACATCTTTTAAGGTTAACACAGGTGACAGAATAACAGAACCTTTCCCTGCAATGGCTGAAAGAGAGCCATCTGCAATTTTAATTTTGTGGTTACCTGCACAAGGACTATAAGAAGAAAACAGACTCGACTCCCCAGTCATATGATCAGTAGCACCAGAATCGATAATCCAAGTATGGCTGGGAGAGACACTAAGTAGAGCAGTATTTGGAAAATTACCTCTCTGAGCTATAGAGCAAGAAGGAGTTTGAGACTCAAGGAGTTTGTACAATTGATCTAATTGTTCCTTGCTGAAAGGAGATGGGCTTGAAGGAGACTGCTTCTCTTGATCAGAGGTACCAGCTTGGAGGGCATGACCTTCATTTCCTCCTTTTTTCTTCCAATTTAGAGGTTTTCCATGGAGCTTCCAACATGTATCACGTGTGTGCCATGAACGTTTGCAATGTTCGCACCATGGTTTCTTGCCATCTCTCTTCCCGTCTTGCCTCTTCTCTTCTAACTTCTGAGAACGCTTCCCGAAGTGATGGCAATGGAATCTTTCCCAACATTCTACCTCGGACTTCATCAAGTCGCTTATTAAGCCCAACCAAGAACATGAATACTCGGTCGTTCTCCTGTCTCTTAAGAAACAAAACACTGTCCTCACAACACTTCCAATGATCATCATAGCAGAGATCCAATTCTTGCCATAGTGTCATCAACTCATTATAATAGGTAGTGACATCTCTATCTCCTTGTTTAGCATGCCACAATCGTGATTTGAGATCGAAAATTTGAGAAGAATTCTGAATATCAGAATATGTTTCTTTGACAGCCTCCCAAACTTCCTTTGCAGTAGGCAAAAACATAAAAGGTTTTCTAATCGTTGATTCCATATTACTAAGCAGCCAAGCAATAATAACAGAGTTCTCAGATGTCCAAAACCTATAATTGGGATCAATTGTGGCAGGTATTTGCACCTCTCCTGTGAGGAAACCATATTTTCCCTTACCATCTAGGATCAATCTTGCGGTTTGGGACCATTCGACATAATTTTTTCCATTAAGTTTTTGGATTTCAACTTTGAGGGCATTAGAAGTTCCCTCATGGCCAAAAAAATTGGAAAAACCGTTGTTAGATAAACCATTCCAACTACCACTGCCCCTTGGGCCGCCGCCAGTGCCTAAACCGGTGTTGTTGGCTACTTCTGATTTTTCACCCAAACCATAGTCGCCGCCGCCAGTGCCTAATCCAGTGTTGTCGCCTGAGCCGCCGCCAGTGCCTAAACCGATGTTGTTGGCTACTTCTGATTTTTCACCCAAACCATAGTCGCCGCTACCCGTAAGGGATGCCTTCCATGAGGTATTGTGTGCCATAGCTCAGTTGTTGGTTAGAACGCAGCAAACCCTAGTGGGTTGTGAAAAGCTTTACAAAACCCTAACCAATAGCTCTTGATACCATGAAGAAAGTAAAAGGCAAAATACTTTCATATTTTATTACTACAGCCCTAAGCTGTTTATATAGAAAATAAAATTACAATAATAATACTGAGTAATAATGACATAATCATAAAATAAAAATAAATAGAATAATATAAAATAAAAGAAAATCAAATCTAATTTTCCTTAATTCTTCAACACAAACCAACGAGCTCTTGATATATTTGGAACATTAGAGGGACCCCATACATCATATGAACTAAATAGAATGGAGAACTACTCATTTGGTTACTAACTGGAAAAGGTACACGTTTATGTTTAGCAAGCTCACGCACCTCACAGTGAAGACTTTCTACCTCTAATTTTTTGAAGAGGGAAGAAAACAACTGTTTTATGACTCTAAATGAAGGATGTTTGTTGGTCTTTATTGATTCAAAAAAAAAAAGAGTTGGTATTGTTGAGTAGGTTTGGAGGAAGATTTTGGTTATCCAATTAATAAAGACCATTCCATTCTCTAGCATTACCAATTGTCTTCCCTGAATTCTTGTCTTGAAAGACACAAGATTTGTTATAAAAAACATATGATAGGTCTTGTGTTAGTTTTTGTATGGAAATTAAGCTAGTGGACAATTTAGGAACATGAAGGACATTTCTTAGAGTTATGCAAGAGTTTATTTGGACATCTCCTTGACCTGCTACAGTTAGAAGGGTACCATTTGTTGTGGATATCTTCTTATTGCTAGGGCAAGGTGAATAAGTGGAGAAGTGTTTAGGTAAGGGTGTCATATGGTCAATGGCTCCAGAATCCAGTATCCAATATTGGTTATAGGTTGTATCTGAAGCATTAAGTCCAAAGGAAAAATGTAAGTTACCAAGAAGAAGTGTACTTGTATATACTAGAGAACTAGTACCTGTTGGTTTCTCCAACTTACTAAGAAGTGATCTAATCTTCTTTACTTCATCTTCCTTAAATCGGACCAATCCACTTTTACTTTCTTTAACTGTCATATCCATAAAATCAGCAGACAAACGATATTAGAGACGAAAGATTGATTGTGTGAGCAAAAACCGTGTGAGTTTCAAATGACCCACAAACAAAAGTGCTCCGATCAGAAAGTGAACCCCCAAAACGAAGCGAGAAACGGACGATCTACAATCTGGTTGAAAACGGCGGTGAAAGGACAGTGAACGGGCCAAAAAGAAATCTCAAGTTGGTGCAATGAAGGCAACAAAAAGGGCCACAATGAAGGTGGCTAAGGTTTCTGGAAAGAAACCGCAATGAAGGCGGCAAATATATGCAGAAGTAAGACTCCCAAAGACTGAGAGCTCTGATGCCATCTCAAGAATTAGGGTAAAATATATTTATTGAGTTGAAAAATATGTTGGCAATACATGAGATAGATAGATATAGATATATATATAACTAAATCCCTATTAGCACTCATATATAACTAAATCCCTACTAGTACTCCTATACAACTGAATCCCTATACTCGAGGGATATAAAACAGAAACAGATTTTGACAGTATCTTAATAATAATAATAATAATTTATTATTATTATAATAAAAATGGCAGACCAATGCACGAGCTCCAACCATTTGTCAAAAGAGAAGAAAACATACCATGACAAACTCAACTCCAAGTTCAGGTTGGTCAAATTGAACCCGGTATCTACAATGGTCAACAGTCAGTATACTTCCATCATGAATCTCCCTAGTCTTTGGATGAATAGCAATAACACGCTGCCCAACTATTAATGGCTGGGCCAAATCAACAGGCAGGCCTTCCTTGGTACCAGCAAGAACTTCAGCATAATGTGATCTGACAGACTCCCTGTACTGATTAAGTTTATGTTTTTCCTCTATCAAAAATTGCTCTGAGAATCTCCGTGGTCTACCAAGAGAACTGCATAGGAGTAGCATATAAATGAAGCCTTTTGTAACGCAAGTAGGAACAACACCACTCAAAAGCTTAAGTGCCTATCTAGATAACATCCAAATGTACGTTTGAGGCATTTTTCATTCACCCAAATCAAGTTTTGTCTTATCTTACCATTCAAACAACATCAATTCTTGTAATGTTACTGTTGACATATAGCAATCAGATCTGATATGATTGTGTTTATTAGTTGATTTTCTATTTAAGTTTATTTGTATTTTAGGAAAGAATCAAATTACTCTGATTTGATTTATTTCCTAATTTATTTTTCCTTTAATCTCTGCATTCATTAGATAGCCGACAGTATTATATATATATATATATATATATATATATGTTTGTACTGTTTCAGTTTCAAGAATAATAAGAAATTTTCCTTCCCTCTTTTGTTTCAACCTAACTGCACCCTAAAACACAGTTACGTTTATATTATCATTTCCAATGCAAATTAATTTCTTAAAACTCGACTCTTACAATATCAATTAAAATATATTTTTTCGAAATTAATTCTGTGAAAATTTAAAAAAGATAGGCCCAAAGTTTGAACTCATGACCAAATGGTAGTAAAGGTGCTAGTACTATATGCCAATGAGGCAATAACAAATTCAAGCCAAAATGCTTATGTCATCACCATGTAGAAGCATATGAATGCTTTTAAATATTTAAAAGATTTAATCTAGAAGGTGATGGTAGTATAGGAAGAAGTGAACATAAGCATTTCAAACCAAATACCTTCTAATGACTCCCCACTCAATACGAGTCAATCTGGGAACATGACCCAGTCCAACATGGTCCAAGTACTCTACAAACTCTCTCTTTGAAAACCACGGATAGTCAATAGCACTATAAAACCATTCAGAGGTGCACCATCGCCGCATTTGATATGAAGACAGACAATTAATAAGCTTTGCCTGTGCCTATCAAAAAAAATTAAGCTTTCCCTGTGTTAACAAAAAAATTCATACATTTCCTGATATAAAATTAAAAATTCAATAAATGCCACTGCGCACAAATAGAAGAAAATTAACCTTTTGACATTCATAACTATTCCACCAGCATGTAGCAATGGATTTATCATGTTGACTGCTAAAAATATTTTCAGACATTGTAGGATCTTGTACCATTGGTTTTGGTTTTTCCATCTTTCTTCTAGGTCGGTCTCTGTTTACTTGACCGACTTGGTTAGTAGACAAAACTTTTATGGGGGAAAAAGACGAATCATCCCTTTCTATTTTGTCGTTAATATTTGAAGACATATTTCCTATGGATTTCACCATTTTTAGTTGTCTGGAATGCGCTGTATTGACAGATGAACGCTTGCCTTTAACCATGGACTTCTTCACCTCATCAGTAACCTATGATGAAGATATTTGGACACAGTAAGCACAGAAACATATACAAGACAATGCCAAGTGCCACGTGTATAAGACATACTTTTTGGCAAAGCAAGGAAGCTTCATATATAAATCACTTACTTGGTTTGCTCTATTATGCAAAAAAGATGAAAAGATAAAAATAATGCAAGTCCAATTATCTAAGACCTAAAAAGTAATCTATTTGTTTCATATAAAAAGGACCGGAGAGAGTATTCTATAAATGTGTGTGTGTGTGTGTGTGTATAGCAAGCAACTCTGGTGAGAACACTTTGTTATTGTAATAAATGAGAGCAACACATCTCAACTGTTAGATTATAATTCATTCAAATTAATGGATCAGATTTGTTATACTGTTAAAAGAGACGCATGACTCAAATCTTCTTTTTCCTCTGATTGCCTCAACAAATTCCAGACAGGAGTCTCATCAAATATTAACAACAAGATTGTCATTTCCATCCAAAGTTACAGGTCTGTTTAAAGTCAAAACCAGTTGGAATAAAAAAAGAGAACGAACAAGGACCTCATTCAAAAAAGATGAGACAAATTATATATTAATCTGGTAGTAATAAATAATTCCATACCTTTATTTTCTGGGAACCACTTAAATGAGAACCAGTATGAGTTTCATCATTCTGCAACAAATAAGGTATTTCTTACTTGCTAAGTATATGCCAAAATACTAGACAGAAAATGTAGAGAAAGTGAGTAACCATCAATTTTGCAATTGAATGCTGGAAAATAACCAGCTCTTACTTTTGAGGTAAACGATTTTTGTTTTCTTTTCCTGCTTCCTGCATTAAGCTGGTACACTCCCTTTACTTCGGGAGCAGCAGCTCCTTTATCAGAAAAAACCTTGCCTGATTTTCTTGAACTGTTTCCATTATCTGTTTCCATTTTAGACTCATCAACCACATCATGGTTTCCTTCATTGAACTGCACAGATGACTCTGAGACACAGAAGACAGTATATAAAAAATTACACAATCATAAAGTTTAATGGAAAAAAATTGTCCTCAAATAAATAGACATTTTCTTTCGGGTAAAAAGTGATAAATTGATACATATTGTGCCATTTTATGAATATCTAAATGCGTACAGGACAGAAAATGATATGGTAAAACAGCACGAAAGAAAAAGAAATTATCACTCAAGGGAATATATTAGCTGGGCTACAGATAACTGTTGTGTTGAATTAAAACGGTAAGATAGTTGGTTCAAAGGGTATCCAGTGAGATGATAAAGACTGCGAAAAAAGGTTTCTATTTCCTTTTAAAAATCAAACAATTACACAGGCTGGTTAAAATAGAGCTACAATACTAAGTTTGTACAATAAATCTAGGCCTAAGAATCAAGAAAGAATTGATTCCTATAAATGCCGCAACTAAAAAAGGAAATAAAGTTAAAAACTTAGATGCCTTACCAGTGTCAGGGTTTGTTGCTGGCATCATCAAAGAAAGATCAGCCAAAGTTTTCAGAGCATCGAAAGCGGAACCTTCATCTACAGAGAACGAGAAGCCATCGGGATGAATGCATTAAAAAAATGTAATTTGATTAGGAATAACATCCCAATCTTAAAGCCTGAGAAAATGGTAAAGGGAAAAGAGTAATAGACGCACACCACCTACTGATGTAAGATTCAATCAAAAAGTATTACCTATTCTTGTCCAAAAATATTTAGGTTGAGTAACTAAATATAAATGTTCAAAGTTTAAAAGAGAGCAATGTGCTAGAGCAACTAAAGTCCAGTTAAATTAATCTATCCTGCCTCCCATTCAACAATGAAAGGCTTTTTTATGCTCGTAATATTTCAGAGGCAAAACAAAACATAGCTCCTGTTCCCAAAACAAGAAGTTATAAAGCAAATTGAAAGAATATAACAGAAAAATAAAGGAGAAAAATGTAACCACAAATCAATAGGTAAAACAACTAGAACATCATGCTTAAATAGAACATATCAGCCATAGTTGGAGCTTTTGTGGCATCTAGTTCAGTTTCAGATAGTTTTGTGCCTTGGCAAAGAAGATTGATTTCTCTGTCATTTCCATATTTTTTAAATTTCTCTTTAGCTTATTAATTATTAGTAAGAAAGACTTTCCCCTGTAATGGCTAGAAGAGAGGAAATAATCCCCCTTGAACACTGACTACGACTTTTACTCATTAAGTAAGAAAAGCAATATATTCAGGAATCTAATATCCTGCTTTCAGTGAAAAATACACTAAGCTTCGCTTCATGAGAAACAAAGATACCAACCAAGTTGTCTCATTTTTGTTCCTTTTTCACCATAAAGGTTATCATCCTTGTTTAATAGGACAATTAAGCTAAGCACAAAATTTCAGTTACAAATAGCAAACCATACAAATATATCAGTTGAAAAAAGGAAAAGCAACTTTATCAAGCAGGGGAGCCAAATGCAATTACGAATTACCTTTCTCAAAAAGTATTTTTTTACTTTTCTTTCTAGGACCCTTGTAAGAAGACCTCGCACTTTTTCCATTTGCAAAATCTGTGTCAAAACAGGATTTGAAGGAACTCTGGTTTTTACCATCATCGGTCCCACTGGAGGCCTCCTTTATGCCATTCAAATGCTTGTTTATATTTTCCTCAGGTTCTAAGTTCTTTCTGTAGTGCTTTGTTCCCTTTTCCTGATTCCTTCCTCTTCCAGTATTTTCTCTACCACTTCGATGAATTAATTTTCTAGAATAATCTCCATTATCACCTTCTGTGCTTCCTAAACTCAACTCAGAACTACCCTCATCCATGCGAGAGTTGCCAAACTTGGCCCCGACTATTTCTGATTTAACATGCTGAAAATCAAAACTATCTACAATAAGTTTTTATTGTAAAGAATTAACATAAAAGGATAAATGAGATTATAAACGTAACTTATTACCTTCTTCCCAATTTTCAGATTGGGTGATGGCATGTTTTTCTTGTTCGGCGATCCAGAAATTTTTGAAGAACCACCTCTTTGTGAAGCCTCTGCCAATGCTAATGCAATTTTATGAGTGACATCATTTGTATCAACCATTTGTTTGGAGTCCTGCCTAGCAGATGAAAAAAACTTCCCCCCATTATCTTTGCCAATAGAATATGAAATAGGGACACGGGGAGTCCTTTTTCGAACAGCATGAGGCCTAATTCCTGAAGTTATATAGCAAAACAGTAAGATTGTTAACAGATTTTACTTAAGCAAGAAATTCCTTCATATTTTTAAATATTAAAAAAAAAAGAGTATCTTCAAAGATTTGCGGCCATACACATTTACAGTAAGAACAAAAATTATATGCAAGTGTCATAAGAATAAATTTATTCTCATATTCATTACTGTGCAATATACAGTAGAAACAGTCAGTATTGGTTAAGAAAGATAACCAACCTGTTACAAATTTGAAAGCTAAAGGACAAATATAATGGATAAGATACAGCCTCCCTATCACAAAACTAACAATTAAAAAAACTAATTACAAAACTATCTAATTCAAATTTTATTCTAACTAACTAATTACAAAACTAACAATTAATTTTTAGCAAACTTCAAAACTCCCCCTCAAGTTGGTCCAAGATATTAGTCACGCCTGGCATACTGACAATATGTTAAAAATTAAGGTAGGAATAGTTCTTTAGTTAAAATATCTGCCACCTGTTGTGCAGTTGAAATTGAAACAAATGGCATACAAATAGCTCTATCAACTTCCATGAAAAGTGTCAGTTTCTAAATGTCTAGTTCCATCACGTTGTACTGAATTTTGGACACAACTTCTTGCTACCTTGGTGTCACAATATAATTTCATTGGTATGTTTATAGGCATCCCTAATTCTTCAAGAAAACTTTTTACCCAGAAGAACCCACAGACCCCATTATCCATAGCTCTAAATTCTGTTTCAGCACAGGTTCTTTCTACCACGTTCCATTGATGGCTTCTCCATGTAACTAAGTTACTCCATTCAACTTGCAATGACTTGATGTAGACCTATCATCAACAATAGATCCTGCCCAGTCATGTATGTGTAGGCCTCAAACTCAAAGGACTATAATGTGGCCATTTTTAAGAAAAGACCTTTGCCTGGGGGCACTCTTCAAATATCTTAGAATATGATATACAGTGTTAAGATGTTCTTCATGGGCTGAATACAAGAGCTGACTTACTAAACTCATTGCAAAGGCAATATATAAGACCATGTATGTGACAAATAAGGTGGTGTTTCACCCAACTATTTTTTGGGTTTCTCTTCTTCTTAAAAGGAATTGGGAAAAACACTTTATTTGAAAGCTGTTAAAAGATGAAGCTTAATTCTAGTGAAAAATAACAAAAGGCAGCTTTTAGAAATGTGAAAAATCAAAAACACGATATTTTTTGAATGTGCTAAGGAATAAATGTGATTCATAAAGATTACAAGGAAAATAAATGTTAAATGCAATTTACAGGAGGAGTAATTAAGCTATCTCCATTCCCTGAGATGCATTGAACCTATTATTATTGTTGAAAATTGATTCTGAACTACTTAGGAAATGGAAGATTAATGAGGTCTAGGATAGTGGAACTGTTAGAATATTAGAAAATATCTTATAATATCTTTTATATTATATTAGAGTATCTTGAGTTATTTTCTAGGATCAATTTATAATCATAAAGGTATCTTAGAATATCTCTAATTATTATTATGATTTGTTCCTAATTTAGGATTGAGTCTATGTTTCTCTATAAATAGAGATTAGTATTGAGTCTTTTGTAATCAACTCAGCATTAAGCTATTATCAATAATATTGAAACCCTTATTAATTTCTCCCCTCCTTTTCTCTAAATTCCCATAACTTCAACATGGTATCTAAAGCCTATTTCGATCCTCCTTGAACGATCCCGTCTCCATTCCGTTGTCGAGTTCCCAACAGTTTGGGAATATAATCATAGTTTCTCTTTTACAACGTGATCCTTTTTAAAATCACTGTCGTGACCCATTCCGACACCAGTTTCACTCATTTTCCGCTTAGTTTGCTACTGCCGCCATCATTGTTTCCGGTGACTTTTCCAGAAAACGACCACTCCATCAGCTTCGCCTCGTCCAGATCCATAGCTCAGTTGGCTAGAGCATTGTGGCTATTAAACATACGGTTGGAGGTTCAACCCTTTTAGTTTTGGAGCCCAAACCCCATTGGGTTGTGGAAAGTTTTACAAAACCCTAACCAAGAGCTCTTGCTACTGCCTGCCATCGCTGCTGGAAAAGTTTTACAGCAAGGTTTTTTTATTAATAAAAAAAAAAAAAGGTCTTTTTATTGTTCTTCTTTGCTGTGTTTTTTTGCTCTCTTTCCAGGGTTCTTTTGTGGAAAACAGTGCAGAAGGTTGTTTCAGCTGTGCACATGTCTCAAGTCTTCGGCTTTTCCGGTGATAACTTTTGCCCTTCTGGGTCAATATACACAAACCTCAAGGAAGAAAGTTTCTTCCCGTCTCTTGGTCATCAAGTTGATGTCTACTTTCCTCCTGAGAAGAGATCTCGCGTCAATGTTCCATTTGTTTTCGATGGAGAATGGTTCGTGCAGAAACAAAAAACATCTATTGAATCTTTGCCAGATGAGTGCCTCTTTGAGATCTTTAGAAGGTTGCCGGTAGGTGAAGAAAGGAGTTCATGTGCTTGTGTTTCCAAAAGTTGGCTTATGCTTCTAAGCAATATTTGCAAGAGCAAAATCTGTTGCAACAAAAATAATGATGAGAATAAAATGGAAGGTGATAATGAAGAGTTTGGAGGTGAGGGATACCTTTCCCGGAGTTTGGAAGGAAAGAAGGCAACAAATGTTAGACTTGCTGCCATTGCAGTTGGAACTGCATCACGAGGAGGATTGGGGAAGCTTTCAATCCGAGGAAGCAACTCAGGTCGCGGGGTGACTGCTCTAGGTCTCAAAGCAGTTGCTAGTGGATGCCTTTCTCTAAAGGCTCTTTCTCTATGGAATGTTTCTTCTGTTAGTGATGAAGGCCTAATTGAGATTGCTAATGGATGTCAACAGTTAGAGAAGCTTGACCTTTGCAAATGCCCTGCAATTTCTGACAAGGCTTTAATCGCAGTTGCAAATAACTGTCCAAATCTGACCGAGCTATCATTAGAGTCGTGCTCTAACATTCACAATGAAGGTCTACAAGCCATTGGAAAGTGCTGCCCCAATCTAAAGTCTATATCTATCAAGGACTATGCTGGTGTTGGTGATCAGGGAATTGCTGGCCTGTTTTCTTCAACTTCTTTGGCTCTGACAAAGGTGAAGCTCCAGGCACTGACTGTTTCTGATCTCTCTCTAGTTGTTATTGGACAGTATGGCAAAACAGTTACTGATCTTGTCCTTAATTTCCTCCCAAATGTTAGTGAGAGGGGATTCTGGGTTATGGGCAATGGTAATGGATTGCATAAACTGAAGTCACTCACAATTGCCTCCTGCAGAGGAGTAACAGATGTCAGCCTTGAAGCTATTGGAAAGGGTTGTCCTAATCTGAAAAGCGTTCAACTTCTTAAGTGTGCATTTCTCTCGAACAATGGATTGATTTCATTCACCAAGGCTGCTTCATCACTTGAAAGTCTACAATTGGAAGAGTGCCACCGAATTACCCAATTTGGGTTTTTCGGCATCCTTTTCAACTCTAGTGCAAAATTGAAGGCTATTTCTTTGGCTAGCTGCTTTTTGGACTTTCTTTTTACTTTTTTGGTGCACGATTATTCTCTCTTCAACGGTTCCAGATCTGACCTTACTCTCCAATTTTGATCAACGAAAATATGTGCTTCTGTTCAAACAGCCGTTATCTCTCGTGTTTTGGACGCATTTTCTTATTTCGTTGATCGATCATGGCTTCGTTTCGTTAGAGTCGCGCTGCTTCTTCTTCGGTGTTTGTCATGCAATTTAGTTATTACTAAGAGATTATAATAGTGGCTTATATTCCCACCGACGATCATTCTGGTGGTGTCCCTTTTTCCACATATGAATCATATTAGTGATGACTTCTTCCGTTGGTGGTTATTCTAACGGTGTCTTTTATTTTCATGACTCACTTTATCTTGGCAATTTGTCCCAGATGCACTGGCATTGCCTTTCTCTCCTTGAAGCACGCCTCTCTTTCCTTGAAGCAGATTTAAGTTTAAATATTTTAAGTCTCCGATATTATTGATTTGGAGCTTCCAAATGCAGTTTTTTAGAAGAACGGACCTTGCTTTGTTCGATTGTTTGCCATGAATTTCTCTCATGCTGATGATCATTTCAGCTATCTGGCTAGGCAATATTTATAGCAATTTTCTCCGACTTCACTTGCATCCCTGAGTTGTCTTTCCATCTTTTTTTATTATTTTGCGGAGTAAAACATTGTTTTCTTGTAGCAAGCTAAAGCTTAGTAAGCTTTAGCTTGAGGGGGAGTGTTAGAATATTAGAAAATATCTTATAACATCTTTTATATTATATTAGAGTATCTTGAGTTATTTTCTAGGATCAATTTATAATCATAAAGGTATCTTAGAATATCTCTAATTATTATTATGATTTGTTCCTGATTTAGGATTGAGTCTATGTTTCTCTATAAATAGAGATTAGTATTGAGTCTTTTGTAATCAACTCAGCATTAAGCTATTATCAATAATATTGAAACCCTTATTATTTTTTCCCCTCCTTTTCTCTAAATTCCCATAACTTCAACAGGAACATTAATGAGATTTATTTCCAACAAGAAAGGATAAGGAACTTCTTCCTAACCCTCCCCTTCAAACACCTTTTTTCCTCCTTGCAAATAAGAGTAGACCTTCAGCTCATTGAAATAGTCACCAGTCCACTGCAAACCTGTATCACTGGCGCTAAGAGCTACAACAGCATATGCGGTGGGGCTGCCATTAGCTAGACAATCGTGGCTCAAAACTAGTATGTATTATGTAATAATTGTCCTTGGGCGGAGTGATGACCCTTGCAATGAGTGAAACATTGTATGGCAAGGATGAGGCAGCAGACATGCAGCACCGGTTCAAACTCTTTGGCAGTGGCCATGGGGTGCATGGCCTTATTGTATGAGCCAATGTAAATGCAGCATTTTCTACACCCTACACGTGCAACTGAGCATAAACACAGACTCCACCTCACATGAGGATGATAGTTTGGTGCTTGAGGAATCAATTGAAAGTGGGTAAGTGATTTTTCTCATATACGTGCAACTGAAGTTGTTAGATTGGCTTCTTAGTGTGTATCTTATTTTTTGAGATGGTATTTTGGTTCTCCACCGAGGGTAGAAACCCCGTATACTCATTGAAGAAAGGAATGTCTAGGAGCGAAACACACTAGAAATAACAATCAGTGAATGATCCTTCTTTTCATCAAAACTTTTATAAAAATACTTAACCAAACAAATTTTAGCTTAAAACTAACAAAAAAACTTCTACTTTAACATCAATTTTTTAGCTTTAACCTTAAAGTAGCTTTTAATTCCTAAAAATTTGCTTTAAATTTTTCAACTAGTTATCAGCTATTTTTACCAAACATAGCCTTGATGGTTCAAAAAAGAAAACAAACAAAGAGTTAAATGAGAGGATTGAGGCAAAGTAATGTTCACATGTAATATAACATACTAACTCACCAGAATGCCTCTTCTTCAACAATGACAGACAGCCATCATCTGATGCAACAGAATGTGGCTGAGAATGATCTGAAAAGTTTCCATCTAGTGTGTTATTGTCATTTGGATGTTTTCCCCGCAGACGTTTTTTAGACATTTTACATATTTCTGCATCTTCATTGCTTTCTTTTCCACTGTCACTTCCTCCCTGCCAATTAAAATTACTCAGATCTAAACTACGGTTACCTACATCAATTTATACAAAATATAATAACTAACACTAACTTAAACCAGATACGGTTTAACATCCTTAACACTTGAGTGAAATTTAACTTATCAAGGAGCTTCTCTTTATGGTCTAGCAGACCCCATCTAGTGGGATAAGGCTTGATTGTTACTGCCGTCGTAGTAAGTCTTCTCTTTCATTGTTTTATTTTCTAGGGGAAGTGTAGGGCAGGAAAGCAGAGGTTCTAGATCAATAAATCAATTATTACTTCCCAAATACAGCTTTAAATAAACAGACAAAAGATAACTAATGCCAGCATTCACCTTTGTCGCAATTGATAATATACAAATAACATATTGCTATTTATATCATTTTTTATTAGCCTAATTTTAAGCAGAAGTAATTAACTATTAACTACACACATATTAAGAATAGTGGTTAACCTTATTTAAATTTTTTTTATGTAATCAAAAAAATTATTGCATTTCCCAAACAACTCTTTTGATAGATTTAGTATAAACGGGTAAGGGAAGGGAGATAGACATTAAATGAAACTAGTATTATGATTAACAATACTCTAAGAATAATTTTTGCAGAACTGTGTACATGAAAACAGAGAGAAATAAAACCGTTGTAAACCAAATAAATAATGACTGCTAGAAACTAACACAACCTTTAGGAATTAGAGAGCCTAGTCTCTCCCAACCAACCCAACATAACAACAATTGAATGCCTATCAGTTTCCTACCCTTATTCTATTTAAAACATGCAATTAACTTTAACTGGGTCCTGTTAATTGAGCCTGCGCCTAACATAAACTTTTGTAATAGGAGGCCTACTAACACCTTTCTTCTCATTTAATTTTGCATGGGAATTGTTTTACCGAAGGGTATTTTAATAATAATAGCATTAAATATGGTCAAATTAGCTAAATTTTGCTTATATATTGAACCACCAAACGAGTCGTTTTTTTGCTTATATTTAAGACTGGAATAGTAAGTCCTTCTGAAATTAAAAGCATTAAAAAATAAATAAACCCTTGACCTATTGGTCAGAAAATTCTGCTATTTATTGTCCTTTATAGTGGAACAAACAACCTCTAGTATCCTTTTCAGTTCAGGTATGGTAAACTGAGAAGGCCACAATTTTCTTTCTACTCATTGACATGTATGTGGATGTATTTGTATTGATAGAAAAGAGACTCTTTAGAATTCCAGTATAACTGAGCCAAATGAAAGTGAAGTAATATATACTTAAGATCATGACACGTGCCAGTTACACAAAATAGCAAAACTCAGTGAAAAAGTGGCATATCGTTTAAATTACCAATTTTAAGAAAACTCCTTTCAGAATAATACAATTATTTTCATCAAACAACTGAAAAGGTTTTGAAAGGGGGGGGGGGGGTAATACACAATATTGCATCTGAAAACAAAAGCAACTTAGCACAGGAATGTTATAAAAACAGGAATACTGATATAAATGTTCACTAAAACTTGCCAAAAGTTTAAATTCATTCTTACCAGTATACTATAATGATCTGTCATCATTGCTATCAGTCCAACAACAGAAGCAGTGCCCTCTGGAAGAGATAAGTATGCCTAAAAATAACCCAAAGAATAACATGTTTTACAAATAAATATACCGCACTATTGAGATGTATATCTTAACCAAATGACATTAACTAAACTAATACTTCAGTAAAATGTAACATAAATGTAGTCCTTTTGTGGGATAGGAAACAGCGATGATGGGTCACAGATGTAACTCATTCTGGTCCAAAATCTAGGAGAAAAGATCAAGAAGAAATTAATCTTGCACTAATTGCTTAAATATTTAAAACAGATATTAACTTAATAATTTATCAAATTTTTAGACTTCCGTTCTCTATTTTCTATTTCTTTTCCTTGTTCCTCGCATAAATCTTCAGAGAAGTAAAAATAACCAAAACATTCACTTGTTCAAAACAGAAATGATGAAGGATAAAAAACTTGTTTTCCATCTGTGTAGGAAAAGATACAAAACAACTCCAGAAAGGGTAAAATACAAAACTAGCATTAAGTATATGCCTGTGCGTGAATGTTTAATGTATGTGTTTTATAATCCTTTTATAATAAATAGTGAATACGTGAGGTATGCATGTTGGAAATATAAGTAACTTTATCAAGATGTTGAAGCATGTGTTGCACTTACCCTGTTCATAGTGTACAAGGCTTCTACCATTTCCATGTTCCTATTACGTACTGCAAGAGCAACCTGTGCACATTGGAAAAAATGTTCCTGAAGGATGACATGTTTGGTAATTACATTGCACAGGGAAATAGCAGTGCATTAAAGAAGGTAAATTCACCAAACAAGCCACAATCATGATCCTGCAATTTTCCATAGAAATTCTGGCAGTATTTACTAGATATATAGCTCTTTTATTAGACAAAAACCCGATGGTGAGACTTGATTCTCAACCTGTATTCAATAAAAAGCACCGTACTACTAAATACTGTAACTAACCTTCTTCCAGTCTTTCCCATATTCACGGTAAGCTTCATAGAAACATTCAAGCTCCTCCTTACTCCATTGTGGCCCTAACATGTCGGCCAATTTTCTCTTCTGCATAGCGTTGAAATTTGATAAACAATTATAAACTAAGAAATAAAATCCTGACCAATTTTATCAAACTTTTCTTTTAATCTTGCTAACACCTAATTTGATATCGACAAAGTTCTTTTTTTCCTAAAAAGAAAATACTATGATGACTTCTATTCAGCTTGACTAAAGGAGTATCGCCAAAAAGGCAACAAAAAAAAAATTGCAAAATAGAAAACTTATTTTCTACATTCTAAGTACATGTATACAAAAATAATTTTATTCCAAATAAGTTAAGAAACAAACTCACCTTTGGAATACCAGGACTCGCCTTCGGCCTATTCTTGCCAGTATTTGCTGCATCTTTATCTTTACTAGATGCAGCCTCGCGAATATTAGAGAACCTCTTATTTACACTTCTAGATTTCCTGGTGGGGCCCATGACTGATTTCCTTGATTGTCTGAAAATCGCCAATAAGGAAGGGGAATTTCAATAGCATCCTACCACCAAAAAGAGAGAGAAGGAGATAAAGAAATAAATTATAGAAAATGAGGCTCTAGATGTGACGGTCTAAAACATGTTCAAAATTACCAATTTCTGAAATGACACCTCCTTTCCCTCTAAAAATGGTGTTGATGAGGAATCACAGGTTCAAAACCCAGAAGATGAAAGTCTGTCAATGAAAAATATAGCGTAAGTTACAACAAAGTGGTGGGTAATCACATAAAAAAACATCTGCATTTGACTGCATGTATAATGCAGGTTTTACAGCTACAACTATAATTTATGATAATAATTATCAAAACACGACTGTTCAAGCCATTAATGCCAACTTGAGCATCGATTTGGGACTAATAATTTGTTTATATGTATCAGGCAATATGTTACCAGAATTTACAGATAGAAACTACAACTTAAACAATAAACAACAACAATAACAATAACAAAAGCAACCAAGTCTTTACCACTAGGTGGTTCAAAGTTCAAACTAAAAGTTGAGCAGCTTAAACAGAAACTAGAGTCTTAATACTCAGTTAGACAAAAAGCAAGACTTAAGACAATAAACGCTGGACAACACTTGAGACAAAGAACACTTAACGCCAGCTGCTCTTTCCCTGTGAGGGAAGTGCATGTACCAGTGATGATCAACAATGGACAACAGGACTTAGCCCGACCAAACTGCATCAAACTACTCTTCCAATTCCAAATTCTCACCTACACCAGAAAAACATAAGCTTAACAGCACAGATCGAAGTCTCTAACATGGACAGTGCAACCTTTGACCAGACCAGTGGAGAGCCGGTCCAAACATCCACAAAGGATATCAGATCCCATCCCACTCTCTAATCTTAATAGTTTCCTCTTAGTTAAAATCGCTTAATGAACTGGTTTCACTATCTTCCACCACTGGTAGGTAATCCTCAAGAAACACACAATCACGCATACATAACAATTAATTGACAGCAAAATAAAAACCTAGAAATGCAAACCAACCACAGACTGAAGAGAAATATTCCAACCAAATAAAGCATTGACATTTGACAGTGTCTAATTCCGAAAATTTTCACCTTCTATAAATAATCTAATATAAACAGTCTAAAACCCATGAGAACACAACGAATTAAAGTTTTCAGTGATCCCTGGATTTTCCCGCCAACCAAAAGAAAATCCAACACCGAAGCTTGAATTTCAATTCAGCTCTAAGATAAACGAAAATAAGGAAAATAAAATTGCAGCTGCAGTTGAGAAACAACCACTTGCCTTGCATGTACCGTGAAGAAATTCAAAAACCGCACCGAAAATTCTCGAAACTTAACATAAAGATGATCGAATTAGTTTACCCCTAATACCCAAGGAAACCACGCATTTTACTTTATTCGAGTTCAGAAAGTTGAAACCGAGTAAGATTTTACAGAAATTAACCTTTGATCTGAGAAACGGAAAGTAAGACGCGGAATTGAAATTGGGAATCGAAGACGAAGAAAAGCCCTTGACATTGGCAAAGAGAAAATCATTGAGATGAAATTAAATTAAATAAAAATTTGAAAAGAAAAAAAATTAAAAAAAAAAAAAAAAGTGCAGATAATTGAGTTGAGAGATGAAGCTCACTCACCGATGGATGAAAGAGAAACTAGATTTGAGGGAGGGATCTAGTGAAGTGGTGGAACAGGAAAAGAAAATGGAGTGGAGAGAATATAATAGTAGAAGAGAAGAGAAGAGAGGATGATTTGTGAACAACAACTCGTACTTGTCTTGTTCTTTTTTTTGCTGGCGTAACTAAATGAAATGAAATCGGGGGGGCATAACCGCGAAACTTTAAAATATTATTAGTACCACACTATATTTATTTATTTTCCTTCTTTTCTGTTTCATTTTCTGCAACTAGATTAAACTCCCGTGATCTTTCACTCCTACTTTAAACTTTTTTATGACAACCTATTAGTTAGCACTTAATTAAGTGTATTTTACCAAATAAATTTTATTCAATTTTTGGAAAAAATTTATTTTAGAAATTTTATTTTTATTTAAAATTTTAAAATTTTTTAACAAATTATATTTTTTAAATTTCAGATTCAACTAGATTTTCAAAAAAAAAAATTAAAAAACTAAGAGTTTATATTTCAAAGCTTTTAAATTTAACCAAAATTTGAAAATATTGAGAAATAATTTACTTGTATTTTAAAAAAATTCCAAATAGTTATAAAATACAAAAATGTATTTTCATATAATTTAGAAGAGTAGAGTAAGAGGTATAAATCAAAGATTGATGATAGTAGATTCTTCGTAAAAACAAATTATGATTTGGTATGATATATAGATAGCATTCACTTTTTATTTATTAATTAATAGTCAATACATATATAATTTATATTTTTAATTGACTTCTTCTTCTAAAATAGTTGGGGTTTGATTCTACGAGAATAACATGTATTTTATTATTATTATATTTTTTAAACCAAAATGTGAGAAAAAAATATAATATAGAAATTATTGATAAATCATACCCAAAATTCGTGTATTCAATTAGCTAAAAAAAATGTGTATTTAACAATTATGTATTTTTTAAATATATTATAGATAAAAAGTTTGAAGTAAGTTATAATATATCGATTTAAATTTATAATAAAAATTCTACAAGAGGAACAAATGTATTGCGGTCATGGTAACATAGTTAAAAAATGTGTATTTTATTAATAATCTATTTCTTTAGTAACGTGTTATACGTAAAAGTGTGAGAGAAAATAATATATTAATTAGGGTTATTTATGGAAGGAAATTGACCTTGATTTTTTTGAAAGATAAATATTAGTTTTTTTTTCCTTCTTCTTCTTCATTCAATCAAAAGGATCGTGTTTGCTCATATTTTATTGACTCATAATCACCTTTGTATAATTTTTTTTATTGTTTTAATCTAAATAAATAAATAAAAAGTTCACGTATAGATCACTTTTATTTTGTGTTTTCTTTTTCATGAATCGTATTATTAGTACGACGTTATTTGATTTAGCGTTTTATGCAGTATTTGTTTATTTTTCGTCTTATTGCATTGTTTATTTTATTCATATTGATATATTAACTTCAATCAATTACATATTCAACTAATGATTAAGTCATCAACATTGCAGATTCGGAAGCATGGCTATTTTAAACACTTTGATCTTGACACATTATGTGTAGGCATTTTTCCGTTTTTATGTTATTAATTTAGACGTTGTGAATTTATTAACATATTTATTTTTTATGTTTTTAGTGATGTTGAATCTATGTTTGTATCTCGTATACTCTGTCAATTTGAATAAATGACTATGGTTTTATTTTTGTAAAACAAATGTTTTAATTCCATATATAAGTTACAACAAAAAATAATCTTTGTATTTGTTTTCTTTGACTTTAAGTTCCCACGATATTTTTCATTAACATTTGCAATCCCTACAAAATCAAAATAAATTCAGTCTTTTATCTGAGTTCTATCAAACTCTAAAGATGAACTTCATGTGTTATGATAGCAATCTCTAAAGAAAAAAAAAAAGAGTTCAACTTTTAATTTTAAATTTAAAGAAAAAATTGTGAAAGAGATCTTTACATTGTTTTAAATATGTGTGTTCAAAATTATTAAAAATACAAATGGTATATGTGAGTTGACTTAATAAAAGGTGACTAATATTGTAGGAACTAAAATTTAGAAAAAATACTATACAATTAAAATTATATTTAACTATATTAATTATAATTTATTGTGCAAATTAAAAAAAAATATATAAATATATGACATTGTTCGTAAAAAACAAACTTTTGTTAATAGTCAATTAGTCGAACAATAAATAAATATTTTATTACTTATAGATAAAAGTGTGGTGAATGTTATAGTATGTTAATTATAATTCATTATATAAGATATAATCTGCTACTTATAGAAGTTTTTGTTGTTTAGTTTGGTAGACGAATCATGATAAATAGACTTTTTCACGAAGGTGCAGAGAAATAAACTGCATTTCAATGATTTTCCTTACAATTAAATAATATTTGATAACAAATTTTTAATATTTTAGATAGGGTTGGACATGGGCGCAAGTCGATCCACTAATCCGAATACACAATTCAACTCAATTCGATTTTTACTCGTACTCAGTAACTTTCGAGTTCAATATAACCAAACATGTTGAACTCCACTTATATTTGATTCGGATAATATGTTCAACAATTTGAACTCGTCGACCCAACCTTGTAAGTAGTTATATTTTTTTTTATTTTGTCTGGCAGCCCAGCACCTCAATCGTATGTGTTCATAAATGATAATTTGTTTTGGCCTTATAATTTCTTATATGCCTACTCATAAAATTAGTATCTAATTTTTAAATATTTCATTCAAAAAAGCAATATAATTTTTAAGTTAAATACTATTTATTTAAATGTTATATTTTGTTATAGTTGTGTATAATGAATGTATTAATTCAAATATTATGTTTATGATTAATTCATTTTAAATTTTTTATATTTGTTGAATACAAAATTTTTGAATTAAATATTATTCATTTGAGTTAAATATTATTTATGAGTAAAAATGATTCTTATGCAAAAACTTATACTTATGATGAATTTAGTTTAAATTTTTTATATTTAAATCTATTAAACATTTTTTTGTATTTTATTTGAAAATAATAAGTATTTTGAAAATAAATAAATGAAACAATATTGTTAAAAAGTTATAATAGGTTAAGTGGCGGAGCTTCTTTTGAGAGATAAGGGTGGTCGTGACATTTGAGTTATAATTTTTTAAATAAAATTTGATATGTAACCAAGTAGGGGTATACATGGCGCGAGTCGATCTGCCAACCCGCTCACCCAACCCAATCCGTTATTGATCGGGTCGGACTAAATGAAAAAAATACAGATTTATAACTTAACTCAACCAAACAATAATCGATCGAGTCAAGTATCAAATTTTGTTAAAACTCATCCAACACAACTCGCGTACATTCCTAATTTTAGATCATGCTACTACAAACTTAAATACGAGGATAAAAATATAACTAAAGTTTAATGAAATTATTTTCATATTATCCTTCAATAAACAAGTTATCATAAAAAATTAAATGAAAATAAAGGGTAGTTACCATTAGACCAATTGTCATTGTAGGTTGGATCACAAAATAAGATTCTAAAATTTTAAATGTTCCAAAATATTAGTTATACATAGTTACTATTTATAAAATATTAGATATGTTGCAATTAGACACAATGAGATACAACATAACATATGTATTTTTTTATATCTGGTAGATAGATTTTTTAGTATTACAAAATTTGACATAATGCTAAAAGTATGATACATTATGGATTATTTGTTGACTGTGGTTATTATTGGAAATATGAAGAATGAAAATGTTGATCAGAAAAATATTGGTGATGTACCTATTAAAAATTATAATTTGAATGATTAAAATGTTGGTGATGTTAACTTGAATAATTTACTTGATAAATAAAATGTTGAAAATGGTGTTTTATTTTGTAACATTTTGAATTTTGGATGTTATTGATTAAATAATGGTTATTTTTTATGTTATTTACAATGATAACGTTATTCATATTATTTACAATTTAAACAAAATACGACTCTTTTAAGATTTTGATGTTTTGTATTAAAAGTATAATTTTAAAATTAGAATAAAAATTTTAAATTGTTTAAGAGAATCATAATAATTACAAATATATATATATATAGTTTTTATGTTATATTTCAGTGATTTTTTTTTACAGAATAGTTTTTAAATTAAAATAATATTATTCACATACTATAGGTATGACAATGTGCTTGTTCGTGCTTACTCTTTGAGAAGAATAACTTGGTTCATTGATGGAAACTTATTTCATTTCCTAAGTTGCACACTAAAAAAATCCTATCCTATTTGTACACAGTAAAGTAAAAACATTTGTGTTAAATGTAAAAAAACAAGGTTTTAGAAAAGTGAAGAAAATACTTTTGTGAATATTTGGATCACATGTGATGTGACGATATGTGTTCAAGTCCAGAATTCAACATTATTTTAGATCAAAAATTTAATTTTAAATAAGTTTTTTTCTAAATTAATTAAAAATTTAAATAAGGTTAATTAGTGGGTCTCTTATATACTAGTATTACTTCTAATTTAAATATTTTCTTATAAATATCATTTTTGTTTTTAACCAACTTGTATTGATATTATTTTTGACAGATGTATTATTTTAATATGAATAATATTATTTTTAATGAAAAAAATATGTGGCGGACATTTTGGTGGTGTTTGCTAGAAAACAATAGCTATATAAATAGTAGCGTCCAAAAATAAAAAGAGTAATTGCGGCAAATGACTGTGGTTGTCCAATCCATGCGTCATGATGCATAGTCAAAACAGCTTTTCGTCTAGTCACACTCGTCGGTATGTAAATACATCTCTGCCGTCCGTTTCTTCTATCACATTCACATTTCATTTCATCTCAGCCCTTCCCTCCCTATACTATTCTCTCTCACCAACAAAGTCACGTTTTTAAATCTTTCAGCCACTAGCCATCCACGCGCGTTAGAACCACGTCATTTCCACTTCCCACAGGATTCCTAAGTTACAAGTAGCCTGTCAATAAGGAGTAACTACAAGGATTTATATATATATTTTTGTTTTCTTTAACAAGAGGTTGTATCGATTTATCATGTATTAGGTTTTAATATTTTTATTTTTTTTATATTATTATTTTATCTGTAAAATATGAATGACATATTATTTGTTTTGACACATTTACTAAACCACGTTAATTTATATATATTTTTTTCTATTAAATATATTTTGTTTGATTTTATTAATATAGTTTTGTTTTTTTTAAATATTTTTATTATTTTATTAAATTAACAGTATTTTATTTTTATTAGATAGGAGAAAAATAAGAGGAAGCTGTTAACAAAATAAAATTGTGTTGTTAT
The DNA here is from genome assembly GCA_037974295.1 of Cicer cuneatum. Classification (NCBI taxonomy): domain Eukaryota; kingdom Viridiplantae; phylum Streptophyta; class Magnoliopsida; order Fabales; family Fabaceae; genus Cicer; species Cicer cuneatum. The sequence goes on from JBBPBO010001985.1 coordinate 5,536,691, forward strand.
TTTATCTACAAAATATTATGGTCATTTTATTTATTTTGGTACATCTATTTAACCAAATTATTCTTTTGTTAAATTAAAAAACAAAAATATTAAAACGTAGTACATGATTGCATCTCTGGAATACGATCTCTATTGGAGAAAAAAAATTAATTATTCAAGTGTCTTATCCCATAGATACGACCTAAAGATGAAAAAAATAGAGCATTTTGGTATCACAGTTTTATTTACTTTTGTATAAAAATAATATTCAATAGATACATTGTTAATAATCAAATACATATTTATATTTATGTTATAAATAATTAATTCGTTAATAGTTATATTTTAATCAATTGATTAATAACTGCATTTGTTTTGTATATCACTTATACAATAAATTATAATTAATCATGATAATTATCTACAAATTTTATGCATAGTGTGTTAATAGATTTTGATATAAAAGTGTCAATAGATACATTGTTAATAGAATACGCACTTCTATTTAATTTAACTGATTGGTAAAATATATCGTAAATTAATCAATGACAAATATTTGATCTATGTATAGATTTTTGTTTACCGATGATTTGTATAGTTTGTATAATAAAAGTGTATTGAGAGAAAAAAAAAAGATAAATAATGATAAATGATGAAATATAATGATAAGATAGTGAGAATACAATACGCTGTATCACGAAAACATAGATATTAACAGACATCATCTAAAGAGTATTATAGTACTCGTTTCATGTTTTGTGTTTGAGCTTGCCCTCGCGTGAACATAAACTTTAATGCTTGTTCCCATAATCTTTGGGCACCCAAGACAATACACGATGGTTGGATTACCAAATAGGAAGAATAATTACCAAATAGTACTTCAATTTTGCGAAGAAAAAAAAAAAGAGGGTGCTATGTTTAACTTTTAAGCAAACGTCGTCTCTATGTGGGGTCCCACCTATTTTTACTATTAAAATATGTTATTTTAACATTTATGACGTATTAAATAATAAATTATTATTAAAATGTAACAGTACGGAGTTATCGTGACATCAATTCAATGGTTTTTTAAATATACTACGTTAAAGTGATTGAGTGTTTATTAAATACCACCATTTTAAAATTTATAAACATGTACACGAGATCCATTTAAGTACTCATATAACAAGAATACCATGTTAGATTCTCTAAGTGCATATATCCACCACATGACTATGAAAAGACAACAAATAACAAACAACATCACAAATTCAATTAAAATACAATCCAGCAATTTTTTAAATAAAATATTGCAAATGAGGATTTATTTCTACAATGTTCGAGATTTAAAAATACCCCACTTAAAAAATAATTAAAATATTATATTTTTTAAGTACTCAGTACGTTGCATTTTCATAATATGACTATATAAAAAAATCTATTTTATTCTTGAATAGTAAGTCACATATTGGAATATGACTATCTAGTTTTTTTATTAGTTTTTATTTTTATTGAGTCATATATGCGGTGTTGCAACTGTCAACCTTCTTTTATTTGTTTTTTTATATATTTGATAAAAAAAATTAATAAACAATAATAAAAAATTAGTATAAAATTTAATTATTCACTAAAAATTAATAATAAAATACATTAAGCATTAGAACTCATTAAGTATTTTTTGTTATACTATATTTATTTACGTTTCATTTTTTTATCAATAGTTATCTTCATTTTTCAAAATCAATAAGATCTTTCAGTAGTGTTTATACTAATTTATTATTATTATTTATTAAATTTTTTATATATTAAATGTATGTATAAACAAATAGAAGAGGGTTGGAGGTGGCACCCCATGGACGACCCTTCACCCAAATTTAAAAATAATTAAAACTAAAAATTAAAGAAAAAAATAAATGATCACATCATAAAAAAAATACAAGATTTTTTTACATAATTACATTATGAAAATACGATCAAATGAGTAATTAAAAAGTAAACATTTTATTATATTTATTTAAGTGTGGTATTTTGAAAAAGTGAGATATTGTAGAAAAAATCATATACGTGATAGTATTGACTCAAACTAAAGCACCCAAAATATATAAAACCGGTATATATTATGATAAAACATACAAAGTAAATTCATAAAGTTGCATATTACAACTAATAACAACATGCAGATATAACAAATATATAAATATATTTATTTATGCATGCCATGGGTGTGGAGCAAAGTGTTCGCACCGTTAACTTTGTAGGTAATTGCCCAAATTCATAATTGTATCAATATGTGCCTTTACCTTATCGATAGAGTCTATCAATAGAGAAAGATGAATGAGGCAAGAGAAGACACTATTCAAAACATATCACACCAGATATAATTAAATACATATTTTTTATGATTTAATTGATCAGTGAAATATAATATTTAAACTAATTTATTTATAACATTCATCACGTAAGTGCACTTCAAATAGTAAAATATTGTAATAATATTTAATATGCTTTGACGCACCCACCATATTTTACTTTTCTAAACTTAGTGTTTGTAAATTTCACCACTACACTCTATATAAAATAAAATGGTGCATTTAATGTTAGAATGTTTTATGTGATTAAATAGATGTGAATCATATTTATATTGTTGATGAATGTTATAGTTGTTAAACTAACCTTAAATATAAAAAAAGCTGCACATTATGAATTCTAATTTAACCCCATAGTTATAAAGGGACTCACGCATATGCTTTTAAAAGTGAAACTATAGTTAATATAAATCTATTTATTTTGAACGAAAAAATTGGAATTTTCCTTGCACAATTAATAACTAATGGAGTCTGAATCTAATAATGGAAAGAGATATTAATTTTATTTCCATTTGGCGAAGTTGAAAACAATCCATCTCTACTCTTTAGTGTGCAAACAACACTAACATGTGTTTTTTTTTTTTAATCGATAAAAATAGTTTATAAGAAATGATAAATTTGTAAGTAGGTTAGTTAATAAATGGAAAAATTGGAAGAAAAATGTTACCCAGAGACTTTGATCCTTTTACATATAGGTGTAGTTAGACATTTTAAATACGCATTTATTTAATTGAATAAACAAGTATACAATTTTAAGTAAAATAGTTTAAGGGTAAAATTGAAAGAAAAATATCACCCCAAAATTTTGACACTTCCTTTATATATACTGGGAGAAATACAAGTATTGACGTGTTTGTCTGCCTATTTTAATTCCTATTGTGTTTCATTGTACATATATGATATTTGTTTTATTTTAACTCATTAGTTTCAATTCTACAATATATTTTTATTTAAATTTATCTAAATATCACTGTGAATATTTATGACATCTTTGTATATAAAAGTTACTATGTTACTACGTAGAAAATTTCCCTCCTAAATTGATGACAATTTGCCATTTTAAACACTTAACCACTTTAATTAAGTATTTAGTTTAATATCCATATTAATTTATGCTTTTATTTTCTTCGCATTTATCAAGATGTTTTTTTGTTTCTATATTTTCTTTAATAAAATTAAGATGTTTTTGTCTTATTATTATTATTATTATTATTATTATTATTATTTTAATAATACATTCTTTTATTTATCTCTTCACTTTATGTTGATTTCAACCAACTTACATTTTTACTTATTTTTTCGCATACAATATCTATCATACACACATATCAAAATATCCATTTTACCTGTTTTTTCCTTTTTATGTTTGCATTACAAAGCACACCTATATATGATTGTAAATTTTGATATTTAAAATAAGGTCACTCTCATTCTTGTTTACACATATGTTGATATATTAACTTACATCAGCTTAATAAAAATTTGTGGAATAAATAGATTCATAAAAAATATACCAAGAAAATCATCCCAAAATAGACTATTTTTTGTGAATGATTTTTTTGTAATATTGTACATATATCAGAAAAAATTATTTAAAACTATATGTCAACTTAACAAGAGGAAGTAAAATTGCAAGAATGACAATTTTTGTGGAGATTATAAATTGCATTATTTTTTTACAGAGATTAAAATAAAATATTGAAAATTTACAGAGACTAATTAAAAATATATGTAACTTATATTGATACGGTGCTATGTAGGTTAATCGTAACACAAATATCTTACGTTGTGTCAAGTCACACTAAGGCTGAAACTGATAAAGCAAGAGCTCGGGATCTCAACAAAACCATAACTTTTAATTAGATATAAAGCAAGAGCTCGAGATCTCAACAAAACTATAACTTTTAATTATATCTAAGCCTAAATTTTTTAATTTAAGTAAGACAACTAAAAGCATCATATGTGTAAAAAAGTGCAACAATAGACACTACTAGAAAAACATGATTTAGCGTCGGCCAAAAGCCGACGCTAAACCCTAAAAGCCGACGCTAACTCATTTTTAGCGTCTGATTAGCGTCGGAGTCGGGCCTAGGCTAAAACGGTCGAAACTATTGCATAGCGTCGGCCACATATCGTCGGATGGTGTATTAGCGTCGGTTTAGCCGACGCTAAACCGACGCTAGTAAATAAAAAACCCATCTGACGCTACAGTCAACAAAAAGTCAAAAAATTCTCAGCGTCGGCTAAAAGTCAAATTTTTTTGTTTCATTGCGTCGGATGAAGCAGACGCTAAAGTCAATATTGAAAAGACAGCAATTTGAAAAGTCAACAATTATGTAGCGTCGGAGGAAGCCGACGCTAAGTTGATATTTATTTAAATTTTTTTTTTGTTTTTTTAGCACCTGCTGAAATAATATTTAAAATTTTTATAAAAAAGAAAAACTTAACATAAAAATCCCCTTGGATTAACAACATTAACAACATTAACACCATAATAATAATTCAAAAACGCCCTTGCATTAACAACATTAAAAAGGCAACATAAAGTATAATTTGTTATCATAATCCAAAATATTAACATAATATCAAATAACCTAACAAAGTCACCTAATTCATAATTGTCAACGAAGGACTACAAAAAGTAAGTATAAGTAAATATCAGATCAAGGTTCTTCCAGTGACACGTCGTCCAAATTATCATCGTAATGAGGATGCGAAGGAGCTGGATGACTCGCATCAGATGATTCACCAGCTGATTGACGCTGCAAAGCGTCAAATTTATCTACAAAAAATTGTTTTAATGCATCAAAATCATTCTCTAACTTCTTTGAACGCTCCTTAGCCTCTTCGGCGACTTGGGTAGCCACTTGAGCTTGGGCCACTGCATCCTGAGCAATTTGTTCAGCTCTAATTCTAGCTGTCCTCTCCGCTTGTAAAGACATCTGAGACATAGAATTACAAGGATTCTGGAATTGTTGTGTAATCGATGTACTCCCATGACGGATGTTAGCAGATAAGTCTCTCGTACCATAAACTCGACCACGAGTGCGACCCCCTGCAGATTGTGTCCATAATTTAAGTATTGTCGATCCATCTAACTCTTTAGCACCATCTACACTTGTGTCGCCAAGCTGTGTTTGTACTTCCTCCATTTTTTGTTTAAATGTTCCCTGATCAATGGAAAAAATTAATAACGTAATATACCATCTACACTAATACATGTATAGTAAAGAATATAAAGAATTTGCATAAAGAATTTAGATAAATAAAGAACATACATAAGTAGATTCTGCGCGACTATCAACCCAAGCGCCATTTTTCCTTTTATGGGTTGTCAAAAATAACTCATCTGGAAGTAAATCTCGTTGAAGATTATTGCTCTGCAAATAAAATCAAGGTTTTTGGACCACAATTAAAATAAAATCAACACTATTAGATCACAACTCACAAGTAAATATCATAAATTAAATTGAAATAATTTTAGGTAAATGTCAATTTAATACTTACGAGCTCAAGTGCAACATCAATATGAGCCTTGCGGCCTGAGGTGTGGACAGCTCCACCTCTTGCTGAAGCTCGATTGATCTTATTTTGACTGGCGATGTTCTTGAATGATGCACCTTCCCAATATGCTTGAAGACCAGTCCAAGCTTCCTCACCTATCGAATTAGGTATAGTGTGCTTTAGTATTCATTAATTTTGAACTATTAGCATAACAATAATTATGAAGGAACTATTAGCATCGATAAAGAAGTAGGTTGCTGCAGCAGCGATAATAATATAGGATTTTGATATTACCAACCAACTTTGCAAGAAAACATCAAAAAACTATGGGAGAAAACAGCAAGAAAACAGCAAAAAAAAACAGCAAAAAGCAACAAGAAAACAGCAAAAAAATAGCAAGAAAACAACAAAAAACAGGAACAAAACAGCAAAAAACAGCAAAAGCAGAAAACAGAATAGGCAGTAGCTATTAAGGAGACCAGAAAAGGCAGTAGCTATTAAGTTTAACTTTTTTTTTTGTTACAACTTGTATCCTTTTGGACCATGCAAAAAAGAAATAATTAATACCCATAAAAAAATTTCCTCACCTATCCAATTAGGTCGAGTCCCTTTCTTCCTCGCCTTTGTCAACATATCAGATAGTCTTTTAGCTGCTTTTTGTTCAAAAACACGTTTCACAGCATCATTATCACGAGGATCCCACGACACCTTCTCCTGGGAATAAAAAAAAGTATATATGTAGTAACTACTATCAACAAAACAGATAACATAATTGTCCCTATATATGCTACAAAGACGAATTGAACATATAATTATATTCAAATGCTTACCATAAATTTTTCAAACCAATCTTTTCTAATAATGTCAGTGGTTGCACTCCAACCATAGATAGGCTCACGAAACTGTTTTTGTATTGCATACCTAATGGCATCTGCAACTGCGTTGCTGGGACTGAGTCTGCATTAATGTATTAAAGAAACAGAGTATTAAGCGATAATGTAAATAAAATGAGTCTACACTTATGAGTCTACATTTTGTTGATTGATGCTGAAGAAAATAAGCGATAATGTAACTTACCTTTACCATAAGGTCGTATAATGACTTTTCCATCATCATCTGTCACAGACACGAGATGAGGAACGTTCTGGTGACCCACCTCCTCACCCTCTTTGTTGTGGTCCCCAATTTCAACCCTATCCTCATGATCATTAGAAGTTTCTGGCACATTCTTCTCAACCAACGTGTCACGTGGGGAATGTTGTGAAGAGACATTCGTAGTCTGAATATTTAAACATGGAGTCGGCATAAACACAAATACCTCAGGGGTTTTAGCATGGATGGGAGATGGTGTCGGGTGGCATGGAGGAGTTACAGTATTAGTCGATGGAGGAGGTTGAGACGGGGTTGGAGACGATGTATGAAGTGGCCTAATGGTAGACAAATTGCGACGTATGACATCCCGCTGCTCATTAAGTTTACCCGGTCGTATCATCTTTGGTTTACCCCGAGTAGGATTGACCTTTCCTTTATCACCGCCACCTTTGTTATTCACCTGTTGTCATAAAATCAAAAAATGTCATTTAATTAGAAAATGGTACAACATGTAAACAATATGTAAACAATTTATACAAGAGCTTCATAAAGGAATAATCCATAAAGGACTTCAGAAAGGAAAAATTTAAACAATGCAAACAATTCATTAAGAACTTAAGAAAGGAAAATTTCATACAAAACAATATGTAAACAATTTATCCGAATTCAGCAAGTTGCTTAAGTACAACATGAACATTGCAATCAAAATACATAAAATAAACTCTAATATTGTACAATACAAAATACTATTATTACATCTTCGATCATTATCCTTTCTCCTTTCACCACAATCTTCAGTCAAAAATCTCTTCGAACACATTCACTTGTGAGTTGTCACGTAAACAAGATATTGATTCAATTTCTGCAATTGGTAGAACATTTGACATCCCATCAGACTGATAAGGCATTTCATCCTCTATGTTGTCAATCTCCACATGACCTCTTGGTTTTGTGGTAATTGCCACACACCATCCACGCTTATCTCTACACATTTCTGGATAAGGGACATAATACACTTGTCTTGCTTTTTGCACAAGAATGAAAGGATCATAAAGACGATAACGTTTATCCATCTTAATATCGACAATTTGATATTGTGGATGAATCTTTGTACCCCTGTTTTTTGTAGGGTCAAACCATTCACAATAAAATAATGCAACCTTGTCCTTCAGACCAAAGTAATCTAGTTCTAAGATATAATTGATTGTGCCATAATAATCATCTTCTCCTCCTTCAATAAGACCCTTTACATGCACCCCACAATTGATTGTCTTTTTATTATTGTTGTAATCCTTAGTGTGAAACTTGTACCCGTTAACAAAGTAAATGTTCCAAGATACTGCCATTGACGAAGGACCACGAGATAGTGCTATTATGTCTTTGTTGGTCACTTCATTTTCCTCGTTATTTACATATGCTTTCAGCCATATGGGAAACTCTGCATGTATACGACTAGATGCGTCTTCTTCGTTGATTGAGTGATTCTCCAAAAATATGCTGTCAACAATCACATAATTCATAAGTAAATATTTATTATGATTTGCATCAATATAATGTTTCAAGCGTTCTGATGAACACTTACTCAAGATATGGTTTAATTTCATCACAATTAATCAACACGTGTACATGAGCAGATTTCCATTCGTTATCTGTTAGATAAAGAGTTCCAGACTTCCCACTAGGCCGACCACGTTTCACCAAGATGGATAGTGAAGGTTGGAGATCATCACAAGCATCAAACACCATTTCATCCATTGCATTAAATTGGTCGTCATGACGCACATTCCTACTACTAGTCGAACCACCCGTTGTTTCAACCATTGGCTTCACTTCTCCGTGTTCAGTCCAAATCCAATAATTTGGTTGAAATCCATCCTGGTACAAGTGAAGTCTAACAGTAGTTGCTGTAGATATCTTGATACACTTGCATTTTACACACGGACACCTTATCCCTCCCTCAGATATACAAATCGGTTGTTTCAAAGCCCTCTTCACAAAATCTTTAACACCATTAATATACTCCTTTTTCAATCCATGTATATTTGCATGTACCCTATTGTACATCCAACTACGATCCATTTACTATAAGACAATAACAAAGTAACTTGTCAATCACTAAATAAGTTTGAAAAAATATCACTTACACATAGCTTTTCTAAGTAACATTTGAAATTCAACTTCCATAAATAAAAATATCAAGTCAAAGATACATATAAAACACAGTTTTAGTAATGGATGATGTATGATAATCAGGAAAAAGAAATTTATAGCATACACAGATAAAAAGCACAAACATGATAGATCGATGTTTCATGTGACAGATAAAAAGCACAAAGGAGAAAAAAGTCCCCCAATGCAGGGACACAAACATATAACCTCAAAACTAAATAAAATTACAAATAAAATTCTATGGGATTTAATAGCAGTATGGCAGTAACTTACAGCAAGGTTCCAAGGCCGAAAAAAGCAACAATTGACCCCGGCTCAATTTTTGCAATGTTCCAGAAAGCTCCAAGGCCTAAAAAGTGAAAAACATAATAGGAACCGTAAATTCATAATAAAAAGTGAACTACTAGGTAGGAACCGTAAATTTTTGGTACTCTCAATTCTCAAATCCCTTTTAAGTTTCTTCTAGAAGCTAATTCAAGCAATTGAAAATGCAACAACATTTCAGTGATTCAATAACATGATTCTCAAACTTTTTATGTCATTAGCATCCAAAGAGAGAAAGTCCAAGATTGTCTAGAGTCAATCAAGAAAGGAGAAGCAGATTTAGTGAACTTAGAAGCAGGTCTTGCTTATATTGCATTCATAAACTATTCAATGAAAGCCATAGCCAATGAGATCTATTGTGATCATTCCAAAATCTATGAAGCTGTTGCAGTTGTAAACAGAAGGGTATGTGAGAACAATGAAAAGATCAGTTTAATGGATTTCAAAGGCCACAAATCTTGCCATGGTGGTTACTCCACAGTAGCAGGGTGGAACTACCCCATCAACCACATTAAAAATTTCTTGAATGATGAAAAACTGAATGACAGAGAAATTGCAACTAGTTTCTTCTCAAGACTTTGTGCACCATCATTATTTCACATGTTTGTGTGTTTGTTATAGGTGTAAGAAATTTCTTTGTTGGTTCATAAAAAGAAAAGATATGTCTTTGTAGGAAAGACATAAGAAACTAAACCTCATATCATTATGCTAAGCGGTATCATTATGCATACAAATTTATTAATTCGAATCTATAGATATTGCAAAAAAAAAATATGCAGAAGGAAAAGTAAATGCAGGTATAAACCAAGAAGGAATCAAATATTACAACAACCTGATCAATGAACTACTTGATAATGGTAATGCATAATCAATACTTTTATTAGTAATATCATATTCATGATGTTCATAGTCATAGTAATATTACCTGATGGAATTATTGATCCAGGTCTCATACCATTCACAAATATAGAGCAGATAGGTATATACAAAAGAAAAAGCTACTCAGAGAGAGAACTTTGACAGGGATGGATCCGTTTGGGGGTTCGATTAATGGTTAAATTTTTCCTCTAATACTTAGCGCATGATATCCTGAATAAGTATTTGACATGGTAATCATATACAAAAATCTGTGTAATTAATAACAGATCGAAGAAAAGAAAATAGAGGAACGCCAAAAATCTGCTATGTGGAATAGCAGATAGCATTGCAGGCAAATATCAAAACTCGCATAGCAGTTGAAAGAAATCAATTATATATAAAAACAAAACAATGGTATGCTGCATAATAAAGGTTTTTGGACTAATATATGATAAATTATGCTAGAGAATGTGGGAAAGTAACACATGCTTAAGCAAACATTATTTGAAGTTCATCTAGATAACTCATTTTTTTATAGACATATGTTAGTTATTATGTTAGTATTTTCTCCTTAATTTAGCTAACACATTTATGAATCACTTATCACCTTATTGTTTTTCATGCAGGGCGCTGAATTCGAATAAATTAAATGGAAATATTCCACGCTTTCTTGACAATCTACCCAACCTTCATTGGCTACATCTTGTTGATAACCAGCTGGAAGGGCCTATTCCTGTCTCTAATGATCAACGACAACCAGGTCTTGACATGTTCCTTAAGGCCCAGCATTTGTATGTCTACTCTCCTTTTCAATTTCCAATTAATATTACTACACTAAAATATTTCATTTCACTGAATATCTAATATTATGTCTACTTCTTGCAGTCATTTGGGGAACAATAAACTCTCAGGTCAAAGATCTAAGAGTATGGCAGCAAGATCTAAGAGTATAGGAACTAGCAAGTATGCAAGGCAGCAAGATCTAAGCTACTTTTCTGCTAAGTGATTGATCTAAGCTACTTTTCTGTGAAAATTAATCTGCACCTAATTTCCTTCTGTGACCGGTTGAAGACATTGATAACATGCTTTAATAGCTTAGCTTCGAAACATGCAGTAGCATATCCTGGTTCTATTCTGAATGCCAGATTCACGAACATACGATTTCACTTTTCCATTAAACTCAACCAAACCTTCAGTAAGTATGCAAGGAACCAAGATATATGACAGCAACTATAGTTGAGGTGCAGAGGCTGATTTTAAGTCATGCAAGTTTAACTAAAGGTTTTAGGTTTTTAGGTTTTTTTTAAATTAACAGAGCCACAGAGAGTGAGATAGAGCCACAGAATGATTAAGCTTGCAAAACGGATTTTATGACATTATGAAGAGAACAGTTCGAGTGGCTTACCTTGACGGTGACGGTTGACATTGGGTTCGCGAGCTACCTACGGTTCACATTGGCTGAGCTTCACGGCGGCGAGAGGCTGAACTTCGTCGGCGAGGGTTTACGGAATCGAGAGCTTCAACGTCGACGGTTCACACCGGTTCGAGAGCTTCGACGGCGACGGTTCAGACGGCTCAACAGCTTCGACGGCGCGGGTTCCCTTCAGAGTTGAAATCGTCGACGGCGAGGGTACAGATTTGTGAGGGTTTTACTTGAGATTTGAGGGGTTACGGACTCGAGGGTTTGGGGCTAAGGGATTTTTTGAGAGGGTACAGACTCGAGGGTTCGATGGCGTTAATTTGGTGAGATCAAAAATATGTTTTGTTTTATTTTTCTGTTCACAGATCAACAGATATTAAAAAAATTAATTTAAAACAATTTACAATTTAGCGTCGGCCTATCCGACTCTAAATATCAAAATAAAAAAAAAATTAAATATAACCTAGCGTCCGTTTTATTTTATATAGCGTCGGCCTAGCCGACGCTAATAATTAAAAACATTAAAAAAATTAATTTTAATGTATTAGCGTCGGCTAGGCCAACGCTACACCTACGCTAACTAGCGTCAGAGTCGTGACCGACGCTAAATATGGCAGCTAAAACAGAGAGGTAATTACGCAGGATAATTACGGAGAGAGGTAAGAATTTTAAATAGATTTGTGCGTTTGGAATCATTAATCACTTACTTTCCACTTAGGAATACCTTAAACAAGCAATTTTTATTTTATTGAATCTCTTAAAGGTAAGATTGAAAAGTCATCGAATGTAAGATTAAGACTTAGGCTTAACTCAATAAAAAATCATTTAAAGACATCAAAATACTATATTACTCCTCCCATTGTCCGATAATAAGTCACACGTTTAAAAAAATATCATATAATAAATAATTATTTATGTTTTTAATGTAATAATAATTACTTTTTTCTAACTATATAATTTAATTAATAATACATGTATTATTCTAAATTTATTATATTTCTCTTTACATTGACATTAATATTGAATATATAAATAGTTGACAAGAGTAATTAATAAATTAAATGATACATTTTCTTAATTTACGTTGAATAATCAAATAAATTATTCATTTTTGAAGGGAAAAAAATATAAGCTAAAATATATTTGAAAAAATATATATCTGATATAAATTTAAATAGACGAAGATACTAACATAGTCGAAGTAAATTATTGGTGAACTTTTTACCACTTTTAAGGAAGATTGTCTTAAGGCCACGTGGAGCCAATAGATGCATCTATCTATCTCAGGTTTTTTTCCTTCCCATCTGCATCCAACACCAGCCCGTGGCCATCAGGATTAATTAATTGGCTAATACTTTTTGCTGATAATTAATCGGTTATTAATCAACGTCGACATGACCTTTTGTATTAATTCTAATATACAAAAGGACAAATCTGTCATATCACGCTGCGTATTGACTCTCACACCAGCACTTGTGCACGACCACAAACGGAACCTAAAGTTTAAAGACATTTTAGAAACCCTTTTCGTCGATGGCCCAAAAATCTCACACTCGTTTGTTTTGTTTTGTTGGTTACCTTGCATATTCAACTACTACTATTGCTACACACTAATGAAAATTAAGAATCTAATAATCTCACCATTTTCCTATTTATTTCTGTTTCAAATATTTTGATAAAAATTCAGATTCTTATAATTTTTTAAAAGTATTTTATAAAAAATAAAATCTACTAATCTCATAATCATCTTATTTAATTTTGTATTAAATATTTTGATAATAATTAAGAATCTACAAATTTAACCAGCTTCTTATTTAATTTTGTCTTAAATATTTTGATAAAAAATATTAGGAATCTCCTAATCTGAACAGCATCTGATTTAATTGTCTTAAATATTTTTAATTTTTTTTTGTCTTAAATATTTTCAAATCTTTTAACATAGATTTATAATTCTTAATAAAGCAATCATAATAAATACTAATAATGATAAAAAAATCTACTATTTAATTTTGTTTTAAATATTTTTATAATAATTAATAATCTACAAATTAAATTAGCTTCTTATTTAATTCTGTCTTAAATATTTTGATAAAAAAATTAAGAATCTCGTAATCTAAACACTATCTAATTTAACTTTGTCTTAAATACTTTTTCTATAAAAAATATTGTCTATAATATTTTCAATCTTAGTTAGATTTAATTAATTTAATATAGATAGATTCTGTCAAAAAACATTTAATATAGATAGATCTTTAATTCCTAATAGAGCAACTGATAATAAATACTAATAATGTTTTTTTGGTAATTTTCTAAGGTGTTTGGCGCGTATACATAAAAATAAACCAACTATATCTCCCACCAATAAAAGGAGACTCTCCAAAGTAAGTCATAGAAAGAAATTAAGAAAAAAGAGGACCAAAATTTATTATTATTAATTAATTTATAATTAAAAAACGCTTTGAAACAGAAAGAGAAAGTAGAGAGAGAAAGAGAAACCAAAGCAGTGTAGAATAGAAGAAACAGAGAACTGTGTTTGTGTGTGTGAAAGAGAGAGAAAGAGAGAGAGAGAGTAAGAGAGAGAAACCCCAGAAATCCGAACCTGTTTCTCACTCTAGTTTCTTCATTCACACGCTTTTGATCGGAACCTTTAATTTCTGTGTTTTGAGGGTTCGAAACTTTTCCAGATTGCACCCTTTTTTTCCACCGTTTGGTCCGTACAATGGAACGGTACGGCCGGACTAACGAAGGGTCGCAGTCTGATCCGACGCCGGAATGGAACGTCGGTGGAGGAGATACAGCTCTTGAAGGTGATTCTATCTGCATTCTCAATTTCGTTCCCTGTTGATTGTTATTTTTTGTTCAATATATTTTTTTTTGGTTTTCGATTTGAGGTTTGTGTAGAATGTGGAGTGTAATGGAAGTGAATTTGATGTTTGATTTTGTGAATGTAGCAGGGTATGGATTAGTTGGTGGTGAATCGTATCCTCAAAGACCTGATGAAGCTGATTGTATCTATTATTTGAGGACAGGTTTTTGCGGTTATGGTTCTCGGTGTCGGTTTAACCATCCACGTGACCGTGGCGCGGTAAATTTTTTGTTTTTTAAGGTTTTTGTTTTTTTTGTTCTTGATTTGATCGTGTGTGTTTTTGTTCTGTGAATGTGTTTGATCTTCTGTGTGTGTGTGTTGTTTGTTAGAGTTGAGCTTCAAATTGTGATGACGTTTTTTTTACTGGTGGGGTTGCGTTTTGTTTTATTCATTGAGTTTTAGCATCAGTTAATTTCATTTAATTGTATGAGATTGAGGTTGTTTGCATTGGACATATTGATTGAAATTTTAGGGATTTTCTTTGTGTTGTTTAGGTTATTGGAGCTGCTAGGATTGCAGGGGAGTATCCTGAACGAGTTGGACAGCCAGTGTGCCAGGTATTTAATTCTGCTTCTGCTCAATTCTATCTTGCATTTATATCTATAATAATTATTGCATTTGTTGAGTAATGTTTTAAAAACTGAAACGGAGATTGAATTGGCGAGACTTTTGAGTCATTGTTCAACTGCTTTAAAGTCCTCGAACCGGGATGAAAACGCAGTCGAACTGTAGATAGTTCACAGTTCAACTAGTTGAACCGTTTGGTTTGGTTCAGTTTGTAAAACATTGATGTTGAGCAGTTTTGTTTGGTATGTATGTCAATGCAGGAGTGAAGTTGAGTTCTATTTTGTTTTGATTGTCTTCAAAATCAGTTGCTTTCCTTATGTATTGATTATATCTGCTGCTTATACCTAAACTGCAGTATTATATGAGGACGGGATCATGCAAATTTGGTGCATCATGCAAGTATCACCATCCTAGACAGGCAGCAGGCACTACTACCCCCGTCTCGCTAAATTATTATGGATATCCATTGCGAGTGGTTTGTATCACTTCATATTTGTTCAGTGAAATTTTGTGGTTGTTGTGCGCACATATCTAAACCATGATTTTTTTGTTCTGAACTAGAATTTTTATAAATATATTTGTAACAGGGTGAAAAAGAGTGTTCCTATTATGTGAAAACGGGACAATGCAAGTTTGGTGCAACTTGTAAATTCCATCATCCACATCCTGCGGGTGTCCAAATGCTACCATCATCACCAGTTCCCCAAGTTTCACCTCTCCCTATGCCAGTACCTTCACCAATTTATCAAACTGTACAGCCTCCGTCCGGTCCTTCATCACAACAATATGGTGTACTGGTTGCGAGGCCACCTTTGCTACCTGGCTCATTATTCCAGGGCCCCTATGGACCAATGGTAGTGTCCCCCACCATGGTCCCCATTTCAGGCTGGAGTCCTTATCAGGTATGTTGTGCGTGATTTTTGTTTTGATGGATTACTTGAGTTATACGTGCTTTCGTTGAAGCCGTTTTGTGCTTGATGCAGGCTCCAGCAGCAAATCCTGTACTTCCTTCTAGTACTCCATTGAGTGTTAGTTCAACTCAGCTTTATGGGATAACCCAGCTACCTTCACCAGCAACTGCTTATACTGGACCTTATCAATCTTCTGGTTCCTCAACTGGTCCTTCCGGCAGTATTCAAAAGGATCACTCGTTACCCGAAAGGCCCGATCAGCCAGAATGTCATCATTACATGAAAACAGGGGAGTGTAAATTTGGTTCTTCATGTAGATACCATCATCCACCGGACACGGGTGCACTAAAAGGGAATGTAAACCTTAGTCCGATCGGTCTTCCTTTACGCCCGGTAATGGTTACCTTTCAACTCATTTGCACTCTGGTTATCGAAATTGTTTACGAATAACATTTATGATATGATAAATATTCTCTGCTTTTCCTCTCTTACTAATTTTTTTTGGTAATAAGTTATTATTATAATAGCCAACTGTAAGGTATAACGAAATTGACTTCTTAACTTTGTTGCTTGCTATATTTATTATTGCTTCTATGCAGGATTCAAACTGTGCTTTACAGTACTTAAACTTTAGTTTTCAATTCATCATTGAAAACAAATCGCAGCAGTAACCTTTTTTTTTCTCTTATCAATTGGTTCTCATTTTAAGTTAACTCTATTCTGGGATGGTTTTTATTTCCATTTTTGTTTTCATATATGTTGGATTATATATGCTTGTCTGATTTCTATGACTTGGTTGAATGAGCTGTGCCTGTTTACTGGGAATGTATAAAAGTAGTGAGGAGTTTGTATGGGAAGATTCTCTACCTCTTCCTCCCAAACAATAAAAGGAGTGAAATGATGTTGAGAACATGTTTTCTGGATGAATGCGTTGAATAGTATGTTGGTTGCTGTACAATATTTGAATTTTTAAATGTATAGGCTGTCGAAGATTTTCTAGCAAAGTTTGAAGACAGGGAGATAAAACTGTTGGTTTAATAGTGTTGTCTTTAATGATGGTACCTTTTATGATATTGGAACTCTCATTTTGTATTACATTCATTTTAAGCATGCATCCGGTTTTTTCAAGTAGGTGGGAGTTTTGTTAAAAACATAGTGTTATCACTTTAACCGTGTCTGAGGCAAGTTTTGTAAGTAAGCTCGTTTTCAGATCTTCTGTGATTATGTTCTTTTTTGTCAGGGCAGGGAATATTCTGTAGTATGAATTAACACTTGAAAAGTTGAAACTTTTTGTAACTCAATACTGAAAACATAGTAGTCCCTATTATAAGAGGATTTTCAAAGTTTTTTGATCCCATAAAAGTGCAATTTTTAATGTGTATTTATCGCTCAAGTGACATTTTTACTGTTTTATTCCATTATTTTTGATTTTTTTGTTTTCTCATGTATTTGTTATTGTCTTACTATTTCTCATGCATGACATAGTGAAGCATAATTACTCTAGCTTCAAGAATAGATAAAGCTTCCACATTATTTCACTTGGCTATTTCCAGTCTTCATTGATCTTTTTGGCTTTTATTTCTCTCTTAATGCAATACTTTGTCTTTGGACTTCAGGTAAAGAATAGGCAATTATAATAATATATTTTGATTTGTATTGAATTCAGTTTTTTAAAAACTTGCTGCAATGAGGAATTTGTCTATTCAGTTGAAATACCATTCAATTTTCTTGATGAAATAAATTCTTTTTGTCAAACATCATATGTTTTTGTTTTATATTCAGGGGGCACAACCTTGCACTCATTATGTGCAGCGTGGAATTTGTAAGTTTGGTCCGGCATGCAAATTTGATCATCCTATGGGATCCCTGAGTTATAGTCCATCTGCATCTTCCCTGGCCGATATGCCAGTTGCACCCTATCCTGTGGGTTCCTCCGTCGCTACTCTTGCCCCATCATCCTCATCATCCGAGTTGCGGCCCGAACTTGCCTCAGGATCCAGCAAGGAGTCTGCTTCATCCAGAATGTCATCATCAACGAGCACATCGACTGCATCAGTTGGCCTGACTTTGTCGACTGTTGGACCCGTCTCTCAATCAAGTATCCAGCCATCTGCTCCGAGTTCCAGTTCTTTAGCAGCTCCCAGTGCCACCACAAGTAGCACTGTCTCTCACCCCTCAAGCTAAGCAATGTGAATGTATTTCCTCATTATCCCTCCATTTTATCACAGTTTTTCAATTCGCCGTCTTTACTCATGGAGGGGTCTCAAATAGGTTTTATAATTTTTAAGTTATCCCCCAGTTTGGGTCCAACACTCATTGCACCAATTATCTTTGTGTTCATATAATCTTTTTGTGGCCATCCCTTTGTCTTGAATAAAACCATGGCCAACTTTGAGAATTTTAGCAAAACATACACGCACCTTGCTTTTCAATAACTCAAAGAGAATCTGCAAGTCCATTATGCACATGTCCATCCACATGTCTATTTTTTGTGTGCTTATTTATGCTTCAATCTTTTTTGGTATGAGAAAAAAATTATGTCTAGAACCCTGTTTTGCATTTGGGAATAATACTCTAATTCTGCTCAGAAGACCCTGTTTGCAACTGTTCCCAACATATCTAAAGGTTTACCGTGAAGAGAAGAAGTTATCAGGAGACTACAATGAGGTTTCACATTGCTATCTTTTTATTATTTTCAATACACCATGGTGTTGTGACAAGTAAAATGCTTGACTTGTTGGTACTTAAATTTATTACAGAATACATATATGAAGAAACACATTTAAATTAACTCATTTGAATGTGTAATAATATTTTTTTCTCCCTTTTTATCGATTTACTTGGTCAAGCTTTCGCGTGAGATCAGGTGATTTTCTGGAGGGATATTTTGCTGTTTCTTTTATCACCTCCTCTGCACAAATATTTTGTTGATGTTTGTTGTAAGATGATGGTATTATAAATAGAACATACTTTACTCAAGTGAAAAGATGCAGAGCATGGTATGCAACAATGCATCATATAGATCCGCCAAGTGTACTGCACTTGACCAATCAAACTAAATAAATATGCCTTGAAAGTGATATGTGAAACCGGATTTAAGATTCTGTGATTGTAGCCTGTCATACACACGATTTCATTTGAAAAAGGAAAAAAAACACTTTTCAGTGGTACAATCAGGGAATTATAGTCACTACTCCCATTATGTTTGGTTTCACAGTGGAAACCATTCGAATCGATTGTTTTTATTTTTGGCTCAATTGTAATTTTAGTTCATTTATTTTTATTAATTTACGGAATTGATTTTTATATTTTAAAAGTTGATAGTTTTTGTCTATCTATAAGATTTTTGAACTAAAAAATGATGATTTAATATATTTTAAATGATGTTGCGTACAATTTTGTTAATTGGTATAAATACAAGTGTGTTTGGATATCTCATGCAAAATTAGTTTTGTATTGAATTAAAAAATTCATAGTAGGTTTTGCATCAAAGTATCTTTTAGAATAAAAATACTTGAAATGTAAATTACTCCACTTCCAAATTTATTTTTATTAAACTCAATTTACATAATAAATTTTATTTAAAATAGTTTTTGTTGTTTATGTAACTTCTTATAAGACTCAAGTATAAATGTTTAAGTTTCATATCGATTATGAGCGTGATAAATATTAGATATATAAGAGAGGTCATCTATATACCTATTGTCTTAAAATTTTAAGTTAAAATGAAATATCAAAATATATTGTAATACTGAAATATTTGGCCTGTTCTCGCGTCCGAACTCCCAACACTTCCATCTAAACTCAGACTAGTATTGCCTTGTCTTGCTTGGAATATACGTTGATTTAGCCCTTGTTTGGAAACATGGTGACTTGATGATAGATGTGCGATTATTCACTGCTCGGCGCTCCAATATGTAGCTTCTATATAAATTGTTTTCCAAACACATGCTTAGTCACATGTGAACCTCCGAAGAAGGAATAATTTCATATCCAATTATTTCTTGTTTTAATTTTAGAAATTACTTCTTGTCTTTTGAAGCTTTTTTATTTAATCAAAAAGCTTTGTGAGTTGAATCAGACTTGTGCATTCTTTATAATTTGTTAAGGGACCTATGTACTTAGTATATTGATAGCTCGACAGTTAAAGGGTAAAATCCAATTTTAGATCCCAAATAGAGACAATTTTAATATATTATTATTATTATTAAAAAATTAAGGTGGTGATGGTGGGACCCAGTTAGTAGTTAGGCTATACTGAAGGACTAACTACGTAGTCAAAATTGATATTATTTTTAAGTATAAAGTATACTTTTGTGGTGAAAATATTCCGTCTATCAAGTGACTTTAAGCAAAGAATTAGAAGTGTTAATAAACCGATTGAAGTTAAGTGGTTAATGATTTTTTTATTATAAATAAATAATTTAAAAAAAGTTAAAATTGAATGTTAACTAATACAATTTTTTATCGTATTTTATTTATTTCTTAATTTAAACTTTAAACCATTAAAAAAAATTCCTTAAGAATCAGAAGATTAAGAGAAAAAAAAATTAAAAATTAGCCTGAACATTTTGTGTCTCACACCATGAACATCAATAGTCATATCAACCGGTTTACTTACAAGCTGTTAGTTAACCACTAAGATATTGGGAAAAAAAAATCATTATACTATCTCTAATGGCTGAGTTTGTTTGGAACTAGAAGGAGTATTGGTTATTCAAAGTCCTCAACATTTTTTTTATAAAAAATATTCTATAAAAAAATTAACTAAAAAATATACTACATCTTTTAAAATTAAATTTTAATTTTGTGTGTTGTGAATTTCTTTTAGAAATGAAAAATCAAATCAATAATTTGATAGACTAAAAAATTAAATTAAAATCAATTAATTTAATTTGATTTTTTCATTATTGAAGTCTAAATTGAAACCAATTAAATAAACTCAGTATATAGTGATTTGAATATAATTTCACATCGCTTAAAATTGACCATTGATATTTGAACAAAACTGTTATATTTTATTTCACACTATATTATCAGTGTTATATTAAAAAAGTGTTGTATTTAAGTCGTATTTTTAATTTTTTATATGTTATTTTTCTTATTGTAGTTTATGTATTGTGGCATAATAAAAGCTTATGTAAGTGTGATAATAGTATAAAAAATCTAGTGTTAAAAAAAAATAGATTTTTAAAATAAGTGTCTCAATTTTTATAAATGTCAATCCAATTGAACCAAACTGAATCACTATATTTTTCATTGTTTTGATTCGAATTTTGTGAGAAAAATTGTAAAACCTCAATCAAATTACAGTTAAATTTTTTTTCTTCGAACAAATGAATCAAACGATATATTACACATATAGTTTCATCTCTTTTAAACTAGGACAACTTCTCGATCTATCTCTCTCACTCTTTCACTGTGTTTGCAATTTTTTTACATAATTACACCGTGAATATATAACAAAATTCTAATATAAAAAAAAGATAAATTTTAATTTATCATATGTAAGAATTAATCTTCAATAATAGTAGTACGTCCTTACCATTTTTTTTTACAACACTAGTGGAGGGTTGAAGTTGAGATCCACTAAAAGTAAGTTAGGAACAAGTTAGGTTATACTATTCAGTTCAAATGACACTGTCCAGAAACAAAATTCTATATGATATTTGACATTTTAGGGCCCACTGAAATAAATTTATAATAAATCAAATTAAATTTTCTCGCTAACGATGTTCTTGAGAAATGTAATTTGACTTGACATGCCAAAAATAAAGCACATAAAAACTTGTTACATGACATTCTCAAACAGCTAGCTAAATCCTAAAGGACTAGAATATATTTTATCTAAATAAACTCTTACAAATAAGTTTGTTTTCTACACAACCTACTTTAACTTCCGAATAAGCCCTTGTTTATAAGCTTAAGCCCCTAGCACTATTCACACTATTACATAAGTTATTGTCTATTTTTATTAAATCTTAATTTTCGATAATATAAAATACATTATTAAATTTTAATAAAAATTATATCATTTAAATCTTATTTGAAACCTTTAAAAGAGTGATATAACTTTTATGATATTGTGTAAAATTATTAATATATATATATATATATATATATATATATATATATATATATAAACACTCATGTAACTTAATAGTGTTAATCATAATAATTATTTTTCTTTGTCACCCGTTTCCCCAAAACACTTGTCTCCACCTCAATGTAGGGATGTTTTAAATCAATTATAATAATATTTATTTAGAACATTTCGTGATGCAACACTATTTATTTTAGTTTTTTATCATGAAAATTGCTTCATGCATATATATTTTTGTTGAGAAAAACGAAACATTTAAATAACAGTCACAATATAAAAAAATAAAATAATGTAAATTTTTTAAAATTATAAAAATAATTATGATTGTTATTAAATAACAATCATAAAAAAATATTATGTAAAAATTATTTTAACATATAAACTTCTCTCAAGTTATTCATAACTCTCAATGTAACTACATTTCAATATACTCTAAAGAAGAAAAAAAAATAATTAAATATAAGCTGAAAATATTTTTTATTAATGCAAATTGTAATAAAAAACTAAAGTCACATATGTAGCTTTAAACTCTTTTCTTTATAATTTCAAATAATGCTAATTTTTTTTCAAAATTCAAAATTTTGTGTTGAGATGTAATATTAAAACATTTAACTTATTCTTTTTCTGGCGTGTTTCTGAGTTTCCAAAAGTTTTTTCAGAATTAAATTCCATTGAGTGATATAATATAAAAAGTAAATAAAAAGGTGAAGAGGGAATAATTATGTAATATAATCTAATCAATCAAGTCAGCAAAAGGGAATGTACTGCAAGCAATAGATTAGAATCGCGGGTTATTGGCTTTCATTGACATTATATATCTTTCTGTAAACTTATGCTGTTTGATGGACACTCGTGCCATAACTCCCTTTATTGTTGCCAAAAGTTTAGGCAACTGGCCCAAAACAAGGATCAAATCATGCCATCAATATGCATCATCACATTAGTAACTTTCCATTGATTTTCAATGAAAGTGATAGCATGCATCTTGTAGTAGAAAAGAGCTTTTTTCACCATCGTTTATTTAATAACTAAAGACCTCAACCCCATGAGTGCAATTTAGCAATTACTCCTTTCGATTATAAATATAAATAAAAATAAAAATTGTATCTAACTTAAATTTTAGATAAAATATATCTTAATTAACTAATAAAAATAAATTTAATTTAATGACTAAACCAATAAACAAAATATACATCTAAAGATGTTTTTTTTATAATTCCAATATATAATATAAGTATTATAATGACACACCTCACACACGTTTAAAGAACAAAATAGTTAAACGTAGCTAGCTAGACTCTGGTTACTAGAAAAACAAAAACAAAAATGTAGTAAGTAGTGCATGCAATGCAAGTAGACAAGAGCTAAACACTCCTTAGTATATGCAAATGCACCTCATCTAGAAAACTCAAAAGAGATTGTATCCCAAATCAAGTGATGGAGAACAAGTATTGGAAGAAGTAGCTTGTTCATTCATTATTCCATAGCTTGGACTTAGAGCTTCAATCATCATGGGATAATTAGGATAAAATGTTGTATCCATGCAGCATTCATCTTCAACACTTAATGAGTTGTTGTTGTTAAATATAGCTGAAAGTTCACTTGAATTCCAATCCCAAAATCCTTGACTGATAATTTCATCACTTGGATAATAATCAGAAAACTCTGAAAAGTTAGAGACCCTTGGTGGCATTTCTTGAGAAAATGAAGTAATGCCAAAATGTGATTGACCCTCCATTGAAATTCGGTTGCTTTCAACATTAGAGCTAACTTTTTGATCACTTGAAACACTTACATTGCTGTTTCTTGAGTTTGAAGAAGTAGGATTAAAACAGTTATCAGGAACTATGCATTCAAGATAGCCAGAGTTAGAAGAATCGCTTGAAAAGAAGAAATTATCATCACCACAATGAGCTGATTCATGTGTTGTTTTTTCAATGTCATTGTTCAATATATAGGGGTTTTCATTGTTAAGGTGATGAGAAAAGCTATTTTGATTGGTTGGCTGTTTTGTTTGAGTAGTAGTAGTAGTAGTAGTGTTATTAAGAATTTGTGAAGGTTGCAAGAGAGGTTGAACTTGAAGTTGAACATGATTGATAGGAGAAGAAACGAGTGTATGAAAATTGATAGTACTATGATCAGAGTAAATGAAATTAGTTCTAGCTTGATTTCCTTTCATGGAAATAGCAGCTCTGTCATAAGCAAGAGCAGCTTCTTGAGCAGTATCAAAAGTACCAAGCCAATGTCTTTCTTTAGTTGTAGGGTCTCTAATTTCAGCAGCATATCTACCCCAAGGTCTTCTTCTTACACCAAGAAACCTACCTGGTTCTGTTTGTTTCCTTCTTCCTCTTTTTTCACCACTACAAGGCGGTGATGTGTTCCTTTGAAGGAGTGTTAGACACATTTGTGTTTGATTTGTTTCATTTTTTCCTTTGAATGATGAATCTTCTGAGGTTTTAGAAGTTGACATGTTGAAAGAGAAGTGAAAGGTTTATGTTATGTTGTGTTATGATGAATGTTGAATGGTTTGTTTTTGAAGGGTCTTTTTAAAGACAGTGACTTATGAAGATGTCATTCTTTGGAAGACCATACTCTCTACTTTATTTCCAACCACTTTTTAATTAAAATCCTTTCTTTTTCTTGTTTCTATTAAATCACTAGGCTCTTCATATCATATTTACTTAAGGTTCACAACTTAATAGTGAAAATAAAGATTCCCCTTTCACTTGTCAAAGTACCTTAAATGTGCTCTACACAATACACTTTTGAGTTCTTATTTCTTTGCAACAGTCACTTTCTTTATAGTTCCAATGACAGGGGTCAAAAATGTGTTTTCTGTATGTTTGTAATAACCACAAACACATAGTATTTGATTACTTGGAAAAATTATATTAAAAAAAAATTGTTATTGGATTGATCGATATTTTACAATTTTTTTAGAGACGATTTAAACAATATTTTTTGAGATTATAAAATCAAATTCTTATAGATACGTTAAAAATTTAGACACAATAAGTACTAATGTAAAATTTAAGTATCTAATTATTACATCATGTCCATGCAAAGTATTGAAATTTGATAAGGATGGATCAAATTAAATATCTATGCATATAAGTTCACGTGTAGAGTCTTAGTTAATCAATTAACTACTTGGAGTTGGAATTGACCTGGTAAGCTCTATTGTGCTTTTTCCAATACAAGGAAAAATAATTGGAAAAAAAAGGCATACAAATTATGCACCAAAAACTAAAAGATTTCCATATCCTATACATTAGTACTATTGTTATTTTTTAATTAATTTATTTATGTATAAAGAAATCAACCATAAAATTTGTAACTTAATTTTTACTGGGCCCGATAGATATTGACCTATGGTAAGGTTTATTTACTGAGATAAGAAGTTTCCTAGATGATTGAATGATTGGCACAAATGAAATCTTATTGTACAGGAATCAATATTCAATAATCTAATTCTAATTCCAAGACAAAACCAGAAATGGAAAAAAAAAAAAATAAGTGCGTAGTTTTGTCTACATACTCCTAGAGAGTCTCAAACATTTGAATTTAGAGGTACAAATTTTAGCATCACATTCACTACCAACTTCATATGTAATTGTATTATGCACATGTGAATCCGCGTTTTGTGCAAAAATAATCAATCAATTACATTTGGAAGCTCTTGTTTGCTTCATGATTTTCAAAGGGAGCAGTTAAAATTATCTCTAACTGCACGCAAAATTATCTTACAAATTTGGATATATTAGTATCAGGTTTTCCAATCTTGTGTCATGGAAACAACCCCACACTACTTGACTACAAAAATAAAATAAAAAGTCCTCTTTTGAAGGGCCCACTGGATAAATATTTTAATTATTTGTCCTACATATTCTTGATTTGTTTTCTTTGGTAAACAATTGTAGAATTTTGTGACTCTAGTATAGTATATGATTTTATTTGTTTCAAACTGATAATACCAATTGACTATGGTCTTAGATATTAAGAAGTGCTATAATGCCCTGGGATGAATATCTAGTTCAAGTTAGACCATCACAACCAACTACTCAATCTAGAACTAAACCTTTTAGATGAAAATTAGTAATATAACCTATACGTATATACAATTTAGAATTAAAATATTTAAAACTTTGTTAAGTATTACTAAAGTACAAGTGAAATTGTTGAAATCTATTTTTATTTTTTTTCTTTATACCTTTATGCACACCGTTTTTCTTTTTGAGATGCAGTATTTTTTTTTCCTGAGAACTATAGATTAATTTTTTGACATTTGAGTATCTATTTGTGAATAATATCTTTCTTAGTAGGTTAATATACTGTATCTTCACCAATAAATTTACGACATTAGATATATGAATCTCATAATTTAAATGTTGCTCAACATTTATTTATTCAAGGTGTGACTAATTTACATTTTTTTTACTAAAAATGATATTCATTTATTCAACTTGGTAGAAATTACATCAACCAACAATATAATTCAAAGTCATTAAAAAAGAAAATGATGAATATGTAAATAAACTCACAACATTTAGGTTAATAGCATAAAAAGGTAAAATGCCTACAAATGTGACAAAACTTACAAATATCACAAAATTGATGTGTTCGAAATATTTGTGCCTCTATAACTACAATGTTGAAGACGTCAAAGTCATTAATTGAATTTGCATTTAATCAAAGTTGATTTGTCCGTTTGAAACTCAACGAACATCGCACCAAGACAATAAACTAAAACAATACTACAACAAGACGTGGAATCAAAACAACATCGCACTAAAACGACGAAATCACGATAAATAACTAAATATGTATGAAAATCTTTTATTTGGATAACAATATAATGAAAAAAATGATTTAGAGGTATAATTTCATACCAATAATTGACCCTAAATCATCCTCTTATAAGAGAAAAAAAAAAAAGAAGAGAAACTGAACAAAAGAGAAGAAAAAGATAGCCGATGATTTTTATTAACTAAACGTAAAAAAAGAAAATGAAAACTCGCTTTTTTTTACTAAATGAAAACTCAATTGATTTCTTATTTTTGCTACACCTTGAATAAAATTAATACATATTTTTACTTCTATTATCTACACAAAATTAAGATGTTTTTGATACATTCATTTGAGTATTTTTCAAAGCTCCTTGAATGACGACATACCTTGCACATTTGCAAGAATATTCTTAGCCAAATCCAAGAGCCGCACTTGTAGATTGAGTCTGACTCTAATATCTATTGTTGGGAATAGCAGACCAGATAAAATACGAAATACAATCACAATACAATAATATAACGTGAAAAAACTAAAATTAGAGAAAACTATAGTTATTGTCTATTGACAACCATAGAATAATACTATGTAAATATTGTTCTAATACATAGACTTCCTTCAGATAACTCACAACCCCAATCAGTGGCGGAGCTTCGTTGAGACAGAAGGTGGCCACGGCCACCCCAAAGTACCCAATAATTTTTTTTTAAAATATTACTATTACTTTTAGTTTGTTTATAAGAGACCAAGTTATAATTTGGTCAACAAATCTGTTTGATCCATTTTATGAACCAAATTAGGTCTAACCCTTAACCTTGTGCAAACCATTAGCACAAGGCCATATTGAGGGAGGGTTCCAAATTTTTTTATAGTACACTTTAAAAAATTGGATATATTTAATTTTTTATTCTCTAATCACTTTAAATTTTTATATTTGCACTTTATATCTAGAATACCCAAATTCTTAAATTACTTATGTAATTTCATTAGACATTTCTTTCTATCTTTTCCTTATCTTCCCTCTAAATGTACTAATCCTACTTTCTCTCAACACTCATCTAAACCGGAGGAAATAATTTATAAAAAAATTACAAAAACAATTACTGTAATCATAAAATAAAATAAACTTTCCAACTTAAATTATAACTCGTTGAGTTGTGAATTTTATTTACAGATATAAAAATCAAATCAAATCAAATGATCCTATGATCGCAATAATTTAACCAAAACTAATTAAATTAGTTTGATATTTTTTTATGATTTTAAATTCAAATTGAACAATAGATTAATACTAAAATCAAGCCATTATCTTTTATCAACATTATGTCAATATTGATATCTTAAAGAATGTGTTATATTTAAATGTATTTTAATAATTATACATATTGTTTTTGTCCTTGTAGTTAAGAAAGTTGTATTAATAGTGTAAAAGTTTGGATTTAATTTTTATGCATCGACGATGTAAAGATATTTTACATTGTCACTTAATCATAATCGTCAGATTAATAAAACAATTTGACTTTTATCGTAATTACTTTTAAAGTCACACTTATGGATGTGCTGACATTGTAAAATGACAAAATATAACAATTAAACTCTAAAAAATTTAGTGTTAAAAAAAAAATAGATTTTTAAAAATTAAATTTTAATTATTAAAAATGTCAACTAAAATTTGATTTACTGCATCTTTCTAATAAGCATTGAGAGTTTGATCGTCAATATATTTTTATAAATTTACAATTTAAAATTCTTATATACAATACAATACTTTTTATTTATCAATTAAAATTTTAAAAATTTGGTCACCCAAATGTTTTAGTTCAAGCTCCGACATTGGCCCTAGTACCCCAACACATTCCAAAGCAGATATCTAAACTACTTCTCTAACATTTTAAACTGAATTTTATAACGAAGAATTAGAGTCAATATATAAAACATCGATTGTCATCCTCCTTTATATAATATCATGTCTTTTAGATTTAATTTATATATATTTTTAATGTAAAATAACTTTTACACTATCAATCAATTATAATATTAAATTACTAATAATATTTAACTTTTTTTTATAATTATTTCTAAAGTCACACTTGTAAATAATTGTGATGCTTTGAAAAAATGTAAAAAAATTTATATAAAAATTACATGAAAATTAAACTAACACCTTTTTGTTTAATCACCTTTACTATTTATGATCTCCAAAAGCCATTATAAAAAGGTGGTAGTCAAAAGGGCAATGAAAAGTTTAAAGAACACTTGCAAGTTGAGTAACAAAACTAAAGTATGGAGGGACATATTTTCATTATAAATTCGCAGTTCCTACAACTAGAAGGAAAATTATAATTTTACTTCCTTTAATTGGCCTACAATCACATGCTTATATTGCATTGGAAATAGCACGTTACAATCATAGATTCTTATCGATTCGGTCAAGCCATTATGTTGTTCTTTATTACTATTAGCATGTACAATATTAATATTAATTAAATTTAAATAATTTAATAAATTTTAATTAAAAAATTGAGTTTGAGTACTTTACTTAAACAACTTTTAATCAGATTTTGTTTATTTTTTAATCAAATTTTAAATTATTAAAATTCATTTTACTCGAATTCAAATAATTAATATATATATATATATATATATATATATATATATATATATATAGTATTTTCTAGTTAGTACTACAATGTTTTGCAATTTGGGAAGGATAAACATATTAATCAAAATCTTTTTTTATAATGGAATATAAATAAAAGTTTTTTTAAAAAATTTTAAATAAGAAATATCAACTTTTTAAATATCAATAAATGTTTGACATATAAAAGTATATAAGTTGTTTTTATAAATTTTAAGAAGCTTTAAAAAATAGGGTATACCGTATTTTCCTATTAAAAGCATATTAGTTGATACTATATAATTTAAATATATCCCACTTGAATTTTATTTATAAATAAAAGTAAGTCAGCAAAAATTGATATATTTAATATTTTATTTTGAATTAAATACATTAATTTTTATTAACTAAAATTTTTATTTATAAATTAGGTCAAATGGGGTACATAAGACTGTAATCATAAATAAATATTGTAGTACCATATTCTACTTATTCTTGGGACGACATGTACTTTGAATAATCATCTATTATTAATATATTTTGACTTCTTAAAACAAGTATTTTTTATTAATAAAAATAATTTTACACTATAAATATTAGATGTGTTTTCATATATATTGTCTTATTTAGCTTAATAAAGTATTAATAAAAGGAAAAAATGAAAAAAAAATTTAAAAGATGGAAAATAATTTGAAATTAAATATATTCAGTAAAAATGTATTATAAATATAATTTATCAACAAACATATATTTGATATTTATCAACTACTTCAAAAACTGAATTTAAACAATACTTTAATTCTATTCAGCAATAAACTTTCACATACCAAACAATTATATATGTGACCGAGGGAATTATAAACTTTTTTTAGACCCACCTAACTTTGTCAACAATGAAAGTGAAAAGTATTCAAAGGAGACAATGCCACACGAATTCAAGTACATTTATTTAAGATTAATAACTAATCACTTTGTGTTTCTTAAAAATCGATGGAGCTTTGAATCTAAGCTCCTTGACTCCTCCACTAAGGATTCCAAGAGGCAGAAAGATAAGTGTATGTTAATTAGATCCATTTGGGACCCAGGGTGACGGGGCAAAATATTGCTAGTATTGAACATGTACCTTAGTGCTCTCGAGTACCAAGATAACTTGTAATATGAAGTACTCAAAAAATTATTTGTACTATAAAACACACAAATAGAAAATTAAATAAAATAAGCACATAACAATATTTTCTTCTTGTGTATTATGGTAGCAAATGTTGTTTTTCTTTGAGAGGGGATGGATGCTGTGCTATCATGTGTTCCATTTCATTCTTCATATAGAAGGTTTTGGAACTTTACAATTTTAAAAGAGGAAAATTTATAAAAGTTAGTCAAAGGTCCATCTAAAAAGATGTGACTTTCGAGTTGGGTTGGCAAGCCGAAGGTACATTTTGACAAGGTACTTTAGAATCTCAAATAAAAATATTTTCATTAAATAATGACCGAACAAGATCACA
>JBBPBO010001985.1:5567938-5596241 GCA_037974295.1 Cicer cuneatum
AAAAAAAAAAAAAAAAAAAAAAAAAAAAAAATATATATATATATATATAGTTCTCTCCCTCAAGACTCATAGCATTGTTTTTATGTTTTATTTTAGAATAGTACTATTTATTACGAATAATTGTTATATATATAAAAGGAAATAATAAAAATATGAAATTTTGATTAATTAAAGTATAAGTGATTAAATATAGATAGTTAAGAGTTATTATTTAATAAGATTGGATGTTGCCACGTAGAATTCTTCTTATGAATATTTTATTGTAACAATACACATTTTTCTTTATTTTGTACATGCCTTTCTATCTTGTATTATATATTCCATTTAATAGATTCACATTTTAAGAAAATAATTTTAACTATACAATTTTTAATGCAAAATAATATGTTACCACTAAAATATTATCGCACTTTATTTATTAATTTTTTTACTAATATTTTATTTGTTATTTATCCGTCATATATCTATAATTACTTTAATAAATAACTGTAATTATTAAGAGTTTTAAATTAAACGAGATAAAATATGATTTTGGACTATTATATCACCATTATTGGATCACATTCTAGGTGTTCAAAACAGTTGACCCATAAAAAAATGTTCAATTTAGTGCACGAGAAGGTGTTATAAGCTGAAGCTCTACATTAAATATGATAAAATCTAACAATATATTTATAAGTGAAGACAATTCTTCATTTAAAAATTGATTTTTTAAAAATTGAATTAAATTCAACTCAAATTTTAAAAGTAACATTAAAAAATAATAAAATATTATATTAATATTATAAAATAATAAATAATTTGAAATAAATATGTGTTAAATGAAAGGCATCATATAAGAGAGTGTTTTGTATTTTGTGGTTTTTGAACATGTAACTTTTATGGTCAGGGAGAAGTGTGCACAAATCTCCAAGACAGGCACACACTTTTTTGCTAATATTATAGGTCGTCCGGGATTTAGGGGAAAAGATAAGCATGTGTTTTAGGACTTGGGATTTTGATGGAAGAAAAACTAATGGTTTTTAAGTGACAATTGATGTGCTGTAGATAGATAATTTTTCTTTTCATTCAAACGTGTCCCATGTTAGCTTTTGATACTTCATCATCTTTCTGCTCTAGATTTTAAATTCTCTTCTTGTGTAAGTGTGTTGTGTTGTATCTCATGACCGCTACAGTCATTCTAGTATGAATTATTGTTGCTTTGGTCAAAGGGCATGATTACTTAAGAGTCATGTGATTAGTGACAAAGATAAACATCTTTCCATTTCTAATGTCTAATTAAATCCATACACCAATACAAATTATTGAAACATATATTTTAATGTTGACGTGGAATTATTTATCAAATTTTACTTGCAAATTATTAGAGTTCCTTTATATTCGAGAATTGGAAATTAAGACAAAAATCATGTACACATAGAAAGTTTAAAAAAATTCAGTAAAAGAAATATCATTCGATGTTTCTATTTAGCACATAATATTTTTTTTTCTATAAAAGAAATGGTAAAGAAATCTGATATATGATATACATTTTAACAACCATTTATCAGTTAAGATAAATCTTATGCATAAATAACATATAAATGTTGAAAAGAAAATGAACATATTTAAATTGTTTATCATGTGTTCCACAGGGGAAAACTTAGCCACAATACCATAAATCATACATGTGTTGTTATCTAATTTATCTTTTTTACAATAACGTATTTAACTCATTTCATTGAAAATAATAGTAGTAATACGTGTTGGAATATAATGATCAAACACCTAAGACTAGCATGAAATTTTGTTATCCTAGCTAAGGGACCGAGTCACCAAGTTAGCTTATCTCTTAATGAAATTGTTTTATACCAACTTATTTAGTACATTTAGTCGGTTCTAAGTGTTTACATCAATTGATCTTGACATTTGTAGATTGTATTTGACACTAACCTATTAGACCATTTGACTAATATACCGAAGAGGTAAGGAGGACCTACATTGAAACATGGTAAGTATGTTGTATTAGTCAACATGAAGGATAGCCGAATGAACAAGCTCACGGGGGTTTATTGTGACCGGCCTCATTGAATGAGGTTCTGACACATGCACACCCTCATTCCATAATTCCCCAACCATTTACAGGTACACCAATATTTGACGAGAACCACACACTCAAACTAGGGTTGAGTCTGAATAGCTTAAAGAATTCCAACTCTAAATACACACGACAACTATAAAAGATAAAAAATAAAAATGAGTTAGACAAACTTTTACATATTACTCGAAGATAAAGTTAATCGCAATTAGAATTTTCTTAACCTTAAAATATTTTAGTGACATAAATATGCGTTCTTTTACCGAACAAAAACTAAATTCATAGCAAAGTTTTTTAGTGAATAAATAAATCCACCTTACACTTAAAAAAAATGATAAGACCTAATTCAGTAGAGTGAGAAAAGTTCCCAAGAACTTCCTCAACCACCAATTTGCAATTCAGCTCAATAGATACATTGTTGACTCTCATTTCATTCAACAAGTGAATACCAAGGCTTCATCTCTCATATAGCACCAAGTAAGCTATTATCTGATGTAACTACAATAATTATAGATTTATTATAAGGATTTAATTCATATATAATGTCAGTATAAAGAAACTTTACGGTGTTAATAAATCACAATCGTTAAATCATTAGAGATGTTTGATTTTGGTCATAGCGATTTTTAAAGTTATATCCATAAATGATTATGACATATTGACAATATAAAACTTTTTATATTGACAATGTGTAACAATTAAACTCTTAATCTAAATATAAAACTTTCAAAATGTTAAAACTAATCAACATGTATATAAAAAAAAGCCTATTATAAAAAAACAAAAATACACATATAATTCTTTAAGTTTAATTCAATTTTCGCTTAGGTCATGTAAGTTTATTTTATCTCAATTTGTTCATTTAAGTTACATTATAATTATATTGTTAGTCTTTTATCTCAATTTCAACAACAATTAGTTCAATTGAAATTTTCTGATCACTAAAAACTCTACCAAATATTGCAACAACATGTCATTCATACTAATCATTCAGAAACCATTCATAAACTTATTAATGATATATATTTCTTGATTTTTTTACAACAAATTAAACACACGTACAACCTTAAAAACAATGTAATAAAAGTCTATCAACATAATTAATGTCTTTAACTTCCTTCACATGCAAGATAGTTTGGTAAGTCAATTCGTTGCGATATTTCAATTAAATTTTAACATTTCATAACAGTAATACAAAAAAAAAATCAAATTGAGAAAATATAAACTTACAAGACCTAAGCGAAAATTAAGTTAAACTTAAAAGACTAAAGATATATTTTTTTTATAAAAAAAAAATGTACATGCACGAAATAAAAAATATAGAATCTCTTAGAGCAGCAAGCAATTCAAAAGTACTAGTATAGTGATATACTATTATTACTAACCATATAACTTAGCGGGGGTGTATTTAGCAAGGCATACAAAGAATTGCTAAGAAAAAAACGTGTCTCCTTAAGTCCAACGTGCTTGCTAACTTAGGCCTATCGACAATATGTAATCTCCAACATCGTTTCGGACTTTAAGCAGAAAATGAATAAATTAGAAACTCACAACATAATCACCTTTAAATTCTGAAATAGGAAAAGTTCAATCTCAATTGAATTATTCCGAACACTATATTAAGCACTATAGCCGATCAATTAGATAGAGTAGAAAATCAACTATCTATTATTCCTTCTTCATCTAAGAAGATAGAATCCTATAACGATTATTCTTTGGATCTTCAAAGACTAATATATAAATTAATTAATGTTTCTGAACAAGATTTGAAAGAAGTAAAATTAGGACCCAATAAGGAAGAATTAGTCAATAATCTTATTAAAAAACTAAATGACCTATCTATTAGTGGCAAAGCTCAAATTAATGTTCTATCTAATGAAGAAGATAATATAGAAATTAACAGAATTAAGAAAAATATGGGTTATCAAGGGCGTACTAGAAATTATTACCCCAGGCCTAGTTTCCCAGATCTTCAATTTGATGAAGCAAGAGATATAGTCTCTAGCTCATATAGTGGAAATTCGATAATAGAATGAAATATAGATGGTCATAGTGAATAGAATATTTTAAACACTGTTCAAGAAATGACTATGGCAGCTACAACCTTCAAATCAATAGGAGATAATTCAGATAAAAAGGCTGCAATATTAATAGTTACTGGATTTACCGGACAATTAAAAGGTTGGTGGGATAATATAATAAAGAAAAAAGAAATTGGTATTTTTCAACCTTTGAAAAAATACAGACTGATTATTATCTTAAAAAATTCTATGATTATATCAAAATAAAAAGAATTAATGTCTATTTTTTCAACTGGTTTGAAGAATATTGTCTAGAGAATGATATATCTAATCCTTTTATTAAAGAAAATTATTTAAATGTTAATACCAAAAATACCAAAAAATGGACAACATTAACAGATAAGGTAGTTGAATTTGTACATCCGCCATTAGAGGCTATTAAATTAGAAACTCACAACATAACCCTGAGACCGTAGGTGTTCCCGTCTAAAAAGAGAGAGAAGGAATAATATAAGAGTAAAAATAGCAAGTATGTCAAGAATACTTAAAACTTTAAGTGAACTAGGATCCTCTAAGAGAGATCATACCATAGTAACCTCTGGATTACCACCTCAAGAATTAGAAATCAGAAATGATCAAGATAGGTATCAAAATCATGAATTAGAAATAGCTGAAATAGAGAATAAATTACAAAACTGGAAATTACCAGAAATTAATTATAAAGAAATTTATAAGACTAATATGTTTGAAAATTTTAAAACGCATAGTATTAAACAGACTATAGAATCATCTAAATATGTAACACAACAAAGAGAAACTATCAATTTATTAAATGAAAAATTAATAGAACAACATACAAGACAAGGCTTTCATTATATTCATTTAGGACTTATTCAAGTTGCTGTCAAACCCTTACATAAACTAGGATTAAATACTCCAATATTATTAATATTAAGGGATAATAGGATTAAAACTTTTCCAGAATCAATTATTGCTATATTAGAGTCTAACTTAAATGATGGACCAGTTTATTTTAATTGTTATCCAAATTATTCAATGAATTTACATGATATTCATACACCTACTTCATTAATAATTAATATTCAGTGCATGGATGATGTATTCCAAGAAGGAGTAGCCAACATTGATATATGTCATAGAATTAAATACAAAGTATCTAATATTAATTATAATTTTAAAGCAATTAGAAGCTCACCTAAAAATGAAACAATAATTATTGAAGCTAATTTGAGAAAATCAAATATTACTACACCAAAAAGATTAAAAGCATCTGATATAAAGGCAAAATTATCAGAAGAATGGGTCTTAAAAGAAATTATGCCTCCCCTAAAATTAGAGACCAGACAACCCCCAGACAATTTATATTAGAAGATGATGGTAGTGTAAGAATTAGAATGAATAGAAGTCAGTCTATGAGGATTGAAGAACCAATTAGTTTTGGAGCTAGTTTAAGTTCTAGAAGATCCACTGACTCAACTATTAACATCAACTTAGCAGGAGTAGATTTTACTCCTAATATTCCTAGACCATTATATGAAAGAGAAAATGTAAGTAGTTCCCCTTCTATGTCTCCCACAGCTTCACAAATTCTTAATGTTATAGAAATAGAAGGAGAAGATGTCGTGAATACTTTATTATATACAATTACTAAACATTTTATAGGAGATCCAGCACAAATACAAGATAGGGCTGGAGAACAATTAGCAAACCTTTATTGTCCTACAATGAGTGATTATCGTTGGTATAAAGATATGTTTTTATCAAAATTATGTAATAGACCCGATGGAGGAGCTGATTATTCGAAAGAACGTTTTATAGCAGGATTACCTAGACTATTAGCAGAAAAGGTTAGAATGGCATTCCAAACGAAATATAATGGAATGATTCCATACTATACGTTAACCTTTGGTCAAATTTTTAGTCAAGTCATAGAAATAGGAATGGGAATTTGCACATACTTTAAAATACAAAATAAAATTAAAAATGAAGTAACTCAAAGTAAAAAAGAATTAGGTTCCTTCTGTGAACAATTCGGAATAGAACCGATAAAAGCCCCTAGTAGAAAAGCCAAGAAAAATTATAAGAAAAATATTAATAATAAAACTTATAAGTATAAAAGACATTATTCTCAGAAGAATAAATCTTATTCTGAAGAAAAACCCTATAAGAAACCTTACAAGAAAAAGAAATATCAATAAAAAAATAAAGATAAATCTGATATTAAATGTTTTAAGTGTGGACGATTGGGTCATTACGCTAAAACTTGTAGAGTTAAACAAAAAATTAATGAGATACAAGATTTGGAAATTGGTGATAAACTTAAGGAAACCCTTATTAACATCCTAAAGGATATTATGCTAAATGAAAATTCCTCTGACAGTGATGAGGAATCTTCTTATGAAGAAAATGAAATTAATGAAGTATTATCTAGTTCTATATCTGATGATAATTCTGATCAAGATTACTGTTTAGGTGCAGAATTATGTAGTTGTGAAAAGTGTATTAAGAGTATTTAATGTTATTACTAGTAATCAAGCAGACACTTTAATAAACATATTAAAAGACATGCCTGAATCTTCTAAGAAAGAATAAAAATACAATACAAAAAATAGAATTTAAAGAAATAATGAATAGATTTAAAACAATAAATACACCCCCTATAACTATAAAAGATTTACAAAATGAAATATCTATTATTAAACAAGAAATAGAATTACTAAAAGCTAAAGACTTAGATTTAGAAGTCAAATACTTAGAATTAAAAGGAAAGCATATAATAAGTAATGAAATTAAAGATAACATTGTTAATACTGCTAGAGAAAAAGATCTCGCTTATATAGAAACAATTAGTAGAATGATTACGCATAAATGGCTTTGTCCAATTACTTTACTAATAAAAGACCTGAGATTCGATCTAATAGCATTAATAGACTCTGGTGCAGATTTAAATTGCATCCAAGAAGGATTAATACCAACCACATTTTATGAAAAAACATTACAAGGCATAAGTGCCGCAGGAGGGCAAAAGTTACATATTCAATATAAATTAACAGATGCTAAAATCTGTGTTGAACATGTTTGTTATAAAACACATTTTTTTTAGTTAATAACATTCATCAACATATTATTTTAGGAACTCCATTTCTATCGTTATTATATCCATTTACCGTCTCTCATACGGCTATAACTTCAAAAGCCCTAGGAAGAGAAGTTAGTTTTAAGTTTTTTGAATCACCAAGAATTAAAGACTTAAATATTGTGCAAGATTTATCGACATCCTCTATTAACCTAATAGAACAAAAGAAGAAGCATATTAATATGTTAAATAAAGAAATACAATATAAAAGAATAGAAATTCAATTAGAAGCGAAACCAATAAAAGATAGAATTATCGAATTACAACAAAAATTCGAAAAAGAAATTTGTTCAGAACATCCCAATGCATTTTGGGATAGAAAGAAACATATTGTGTCATTACCCTATGAATCAGATTTTAATGAAAAAGCTATACCCACAAAGTCAAGACCTGTACAAATGAATCAACAATACTTAGAATATTGTGTTGGAACCAAGTTGGTTCTAAGTACTTAGGATTTTGATGCTTACAAATGTACTCTATGTAAACTTATTTTGTACTTTGAATTGTTAAATTAAATACCCCAGAAACTGAAGAAATCAGAAGCTGAAGATCAAAGGATTCCAGAAAATGAATTCTGGAATGACCAGAAGATACTAGAGGAATGTCAAAACATGACCAGAAGATATCTTTGATGGCTTATATCAGAAGGAAGAAAAATCATAATGAAACTTGGATCATACCATTGGAAAGCCTGCTAGAAGGAGAGTTGTTCAAAACAAACAGGAATCAAATATCAATTTTATTCAGAAGTTATTCAGACCAGAAGATGGTCTGGCAGTGAAAAATTGAACTGCCCAGAATTGTTCCAGACTTGACCAGAAGGTATGTTTATGAGTCCAGAACAAGAGGATCAATTCAGAATTGGCCCAGACCATAATATAGCATGATTCAGGGCATGGAACTAAGTCCAGATCAAAAGAAATGAATTCCAGAATCGACCCAGACCTGATCCAAAATCAAAGGTAAAATGTCCAGACTAAAATATTTTTTGTTCAAGTTAATTTCAGCTTGTTCCAAACCAAATTCCAGAATCCGTCCAGATCAGAGTAAAAACTTCCAGATCAATGGTTCAGAAATAATTATTTGGTCAAGTTATGATAAAGATCAGAAAATCAGACCATGGCCCAGCAATGGCTGAAATTAGAGGGACAGGATGTGCAGTCCAGCAAAGGCCGAATTCAAAGGATCTTAGCATATCAAGTGCGTGTCCAGGGAAGGCCGAAATCAGAAGATCAGAGGGTTAGGAAGTATGGTCCAGGAATGGCCGAATTCAGAGGACAATAGCATACCAATCAAGCTGGTCCAGCTGTGGACTATCACATGAAGATCCAATGGTGCAGATTTGATCATGGGAATTAATGGTGAAGATCTCATGATGTTTTTATCAAAATATTATAAAAGATTTGTTATAAATTAAATTGGAGTAGCATGGAAGTCAGGAGCTGTGGCGGGAAGCAATGCACAGATTTGATTGGCCAGTTAAGATATGAAACAAATCTAAGGCTTAAAAAGATATGATTTTTATTTAAATAAAGCCCAATTGGTCAATATATTTTTACAGAGAATCCATCAAGATTTAGTTCTAATTTAAGCATTGGAAGAGGCCCTAATCATCATCTATAAAAGGAGGCTCAAGGCAAATTACTCATCATCGAAAATCACAAAAGGGTCATACACTTCAAAAGCAAACATTCTCAAATTTTCATATAAGTCAATTGTTGAGTCTCAGTTTTTAAAGCAAGTACTCTTGTTGTTTTTGTTCCACTGTGTCAAATCTAAGTTGTTGAAGTAGAGTCTACAAGTTGTGGGAATCAGTAGAGGTAGCAGGTTACTTGGCAATTAGATTCATAGTGTTGTGATTTCTTCTACAATCTGGGGTGTCAGATTGGCTGAAGAACAGGAGTTGTTTTTCCTCAAAGAAGTCTAGGATTGTTAGACTATTTGAGAAGACTGACTTGGAGGGTCAGTAGCAAGGTTGTAATTCAAGATTGAATTAGTGAAATTCTTCAAGGCGAAGGGACTGGACGTAGCCTCGTTAACGGTGAACCAGTA
This sequence comes from Cicer cuneatum, assembly GCA_037974295.1. Taxonomy (NCBI): domain Eukaryota; kingdom Viridiplantae; phylum Streptophyta; class Magnoliopsida; order Fabales; family Fabaceae; genus Cicer; species Cicer cuneatum. The sequence goes on from JBBPBO010001985.1 coordinate 5,577,249, forward strand.
TAAAATCTGAGTTTTTATTTTTATTTTTATCCGCTGCTAACTCTGTTTTAATTATACATCAAGTTTTGTTTTGAAAGTATTAAAACAGGAAAAGTTTCAAGTTAAGTCAAACACAATTCAACCCCCCTTCTTGTGTTTGCACCTTCAATTGGTATAAGAGCTCGGTCTCAAGGCTGAGCACTTAACAGTGTTTGAGGAAAGGTCCAAGGGGTTCAATATGTCAGAAGAATTGGGAAACAACATCAACAGACCATCACTGTTTGATGGAGAAAGGTTTGAGTATTGGAATGACATTATGAGAAGCTTTGTCATATCTCAAGATCCTGAACTATGGAAGATGATAGTCAGAGGATACACTGCACCTACTGATCCAGAAGATCCAACTAAGAAACTGGATATGTTTAATATGAAACCAGATCATATCAGATTACACAGACTTCATCACAAGTCCAGAACCATGATGGTCAGTGCAATCACATTCAAGGAATTTGATAGATGCACAAATAAAGAAACAGCAAAGAGTATATTTGATATATGTTGTTTGTTATGGATGCAATGAACCTGGACATATCAAGTCAGAATGTCCAAATCTGGAAAAAGGTAAACCGGACAAGAAGAATTCCAGATACAGAAAGAAGGGTCTGATGGCTGCCTGAGATGTTTCAGAATCAGAGGAAGAAGCGTTTGATGAAGAAGAGGCAGAAACAGCAAAGATGGCTCACATGAAGTCTGCTTCTGGACCTCATAAAGGCAAACAAACCAAGAAGAGTTCTAGATACAGAAAGAAAGGTCTGATGGCTGCCTGGGATGTATCAGAATCAGAGGAAGAATCTTTTGATGAAGAAGAGGCAGAAACAGCAAAGATGACTCACATTAAGTCTGCTTTTGGACCTCATAAAGGCACGAATTCCAGAAGGAAAGTAGGCAAAAGGAAGAATGATCGAAGCAGTCATTCAACCAAGTCTGGAAGCACATCAGAGGAAACAATTCTGTCTCTGATGGCTCATACCTACTCAAGTTCTGAATACAGCTCAAGCTCTGAAACAGAATCAGAAGATGAAGACAATGAGGTATTTTCTTATCTGTCTAAATCTGAATTAATTGAGACTTTAAAAGACTTGTTAAATGCAAACAATAAAAGGTCTTTAAAATTGAAAACTCTTAGGGAAGATAAGGAAAATCTAACCAAAGAAGTCAAAGTTTTAAAGAATCGAAATTCTGAGTATGCAACTGAAAACAAAGATTTTAAAACTGAAGTTGCAAGACTCAAGTCTGAAAACCAAACTCTGAAAAGTAATAATTGTTCCACTTCTGAAACTGTTTGTAAATCTGATATGCATGAGCAAGTTTTTCAAAACTTTATTTCAAATGGAATGGAAAGAAGTAAATATGCGTCTATGATTTATGGAAACAGTAATTCTGGAAAAAGAGGTCTTGGTTTTACAGAAACAATTATTGAAAATAAAGCTGTTCATTCTGATGTTTTGTGTATTGTTTGTGCCAAGAAAGGTCACTCTGAATTATCTTGTCCAATGGTAAAATCTGAACAAGATCAGAGAGCTGTTACAACTAACAAACCTGGACCCAATCAGTTCTGGGTACCAAAAGAACAAATTGTTTATGTTGCAGATATTTTGAACAACCAGAAAGAGACACCAACAATGGTGCCTGGACAATGGATGCTGGCAACGCACAAGCAGAAGAAAGTCTATGTTCCAATATCTACCAAAAAGAAGCCAAGTGACTCTGGTAGAAGAAGAACTGGTTAACACAATCGGAACCAGAACCAGAATCATAGGTGGAACAGGAAATATCAAAGATATCACACGAATCAGAACAGGAACTGGAACTAGAATCAGAACTGGAACCAGTATCAGAGGAACAGGAACTGGAACCAGAACCAACACTGGAACCAGAACCAGAACTGGAGGCACAGAAATTGGAACCAGAATCAACACTGGAACCAGAATCAGAATCAGTACCAGAACCAGAACCTGAACAGGTATCAGTATCAAAGGTTGAGGTATGATCATCAGAACTACTTTAATTATCATAATCAGTATGATTACCAGAATCACCATAAGTTCCAGAATCACCAGAGGAACATGGTGTATGTGCCAAAGCAGAAATTAAAGAATCAGAATCAAGAGAGTTCTTCAAACACTCCAGTGAAGACTACAAACCTGGAAGGGAATTCAAATTCCCTCATCCAAACCATGTAATCTCAGAACATATAGATTAGGAATCTGAAAATCAGAAGCAAGAGGATTTTCAGAGTAAAACCGAGGCTACATTTTGCTGTAAATACTATTATTATTTTATATTTATGTTTACTGTGATAACAAGAAGCTTGATCTTAACTAATCAAAGCTAGATAAGCATTCTGCAGGTCTTCAAACTGTCAGAGGAACCAGGTGATTCACACAAGTTGAACACTCAGAAGAAACAGCATTCCAGTGGTCTCAAAAACAAAACGAGATAAAGATACTATAGGTTCATCAGAACCAAAGGGAGCAGAAGCAGAAGCAGAACAAATGGTTTGGCTGTATTGAGTTAAATTTTAACTTACTTTGATTTGCATTATGTAATATGACAAACTGCTTGATCTTGACAAATCAAAGCAAGATAAAAATAGTGCAGGGAGCAGAAGCACAAGAAACAGAAGTACCTGGAAAGGTAAAGGATACAAGCAAGTCAACAACACATAACAAATCTTCAAAAGATAAATCTGATCAAGTCAGAAACAGCCAAGATAAGTCATAAGAGAAATCTGGATATTTACCAGAATCTGAAGCTGTTACAGATTCACCAGAACCAAAAACTGATTTATCAGAATCAGAAGCTGGTACAGAACCAGAAGCTGATGCGAACCAAGCAATGTTGATAAGGCTTTGGCAGAGGAAGGCTGGATATTTGCTATGCAAGAAGAGCTGAATGAATTCCAAAGGAATGATGTTTGGGATCTGGTACCCAGACCAAACAAAAACATTATTGGAACCAAGTGGGTTTTTAGGAATAAACTCAATGAAAAAGGTGAAGTGGTAAGGAACAAAGCCAGACTTGTAGCTCAAGGATACAGTCAACAGGAAGGTATAGATTACACTGAAACTTTTGTTCCAGTGGCCAGGTTAGAAGCAATTAAAATTATCTTATCATTTGCTGCTAATCATGATATAATGTTGTATCAAAGGGATGTTAAATGTGCATTCTTAAATGGCTATATAAGTGAGGAAGTCTATGTCAAACAGCCCCCTGGATTTGAAAATTCTGATTTTCCAGACCATGTTTTCAAACTTAAAAAGTATTTATATGGTTTAAAACAAGCACCAAAGGGCATGGTATGACAGACTTAGTAACTTTCTGCTTAAGAATGAATTTAATAGAGGCCAGATTGATAATACTCTATTTAGGAAATCCTTTAAAACTGATATTCTGATTATTCAAGTTTATGATATCATATTTGGATCAACTAATGGCATCTTGTGCAAAGAGTTTTCTGACCTAATGCAGAAGGAGTTCCAAATGAGCATGATGGGAGAACTTAAGTTCTTCCTGGGAATTCAGATTCATCAAGCCAAAAGGTAGACCAGAAAACATACAGAGGTTTTTGTGATTCTGACTATGCTGGAGACAAGCTGGAAAGGAAAAGTATAAGTGGCAACTGCATCTTGTTCTGTGATAACACCTCAGCCATAAACATAACCAAGAACCCTATCTTACATAAAACACCATTTCATTAGGGACCATGTTCAAAAAGGAACTTTAAAGCATCCAGTTTGTGGACACTAATCATCAATGGGCTGATATCTTCACCAAGGCATTACTAGAAGATAGGTTCGAGTTCATTAAGAAGCATCTCAGCATGACCTCGATATCTGACTAGCTCAAGTAGTCATCTTAGGAGTTTTTAAATTTCTTGCAATTTTATTTTATGTCTTTAATTTTCAGTTTTTACTTTCTGTACCTTGTAAAGAAAAAATCAAAAAATACAAAAATAGTAGGACCACTTTTTGGCTGATGACAAAAAGGGGGAGAAAGAGAGAGAAAAAAAGGAGAAATAAGTAGAAAAGGAGAGATAAAAAGAAAGAAGAAGAGAAAAAGAAATAGAGAAAACAGAAGGAGTTAAAAAGGAGAGGAAACAGGGAGAGAGAAAAAGAAAGAGAGAAAACAGAAGGAGTTGAAAAGGAGAGGAAATGTGAAGAGAGAAAAAGAAAGAGAGAATAAAGAGAAGGAGTTGAAAAGGAGAGGAGAAAAGAAGAAAAGAAAGAGAGAACAAAGAAGGAGTTGAAAAGGAGAGTATCAGACTTAGGGGGAGAGATTGGTCTGAGGGGGAGAAATTCAAAGTTTTCGAATTACAAGTTAGCAAAATAAGTTAAGGTTTTGTCATCATCAAAAAGGGGGAGATTGTTGGAACCAAGTTGGTTCTAAGTACTTAGGATTTTGATGCTTACAAATGTACTCTATGTAAACTTATTTTGTACTTTGAATTGTTAAATTAAATACCCCAGAAACTGAAGAAATCAGAAGCTGAAGATCAAAGGATTCTAGAAAATGAATTCTGGAATGACCAGAAGATACTAGAGGAATGTCAAAACATGACCAGAAGATATCTTTGATGGCTTATATCAGAAGGAAGAAAAATCATAATGAAACTTGGATCATACCATTGGAAAGTCTGCCAGAAGGAGAGTTGTTCAAAACAAATAGGAATCAAATATCAATTTTATTCCAGAAGTTATTCAGACCAGAAGATGGCCTGGCAATGAAAAATTGAACAGCCCAGAATTGTTCCAGACTTGACCAGAAGGTATGTTTATGAGTCCAGAACAAGAGGATCAATTCAAAATTGGCCCAGACCATAATATAGCATGATTCAGGGCATGGAACTAAGTCCAGATCAAAAGAAATGAATTCCAGAATCGACCCAGACCTGATCCAAAATCAAAGGTAAAATGTCCAGACTGAAATATTTTTTGTTCAAGTTAATTTCAACTTGTTCCAAACCAAATTCCAGAATCCGTCCAGATCAGAGTAAAAACTTCCAGATCAATGGTTCAGAAATAATTATTTGGTCCAGTGATGATAAAGATCAGAAAATCAGACCATGGCCCAGCAATGGCCGATATCAGAGGGACAGGATGTGCAGTCCAGCAAAGGCCGAATTCAGAGGATTTTAGCATATCAAGTGCGTGTGCAGGGAAGGCCGAAATCAGAAGATCAAAGGGTTAGGAAGTATGGTCCAGGAATGGCCGAATTCAGAGGACAATAGCATACCAATCAAGTTGGTCCAGCTGTGGACTATCGCATGAAGATCCAATGGTGCAGATTTGATCATGGGAATTAATGGTGAAGATCTCATGATGTTTTTATCAAAATATTATAAAAGATTTGTTATAAATTAAATTGGAGTAGCATGGAAGTCAGGAGCTGTGGCGGGAAGCAATGCACATATTTGATTGGCCAGTTAAGATATGAAACAAATCTAAGGCTTAAAAAGATATGAATTTTATTTAAATAAAGCCCAATTGGTCAATATATTTTTACAGAGAATCCAACAAGATTCAGTTCGAATTTAAGCATTGGAAGAGACCCTAATCAACATCTATAAAAGGAGGCTCAAGGCAAATTACTCATCATCGAAAATCACAAAAGGGTCATACACTTCAAAAGCAAACACTCTCAAATTTTCATATAAGTCAATTGTTGAGTCTCAGTTTTTAAAGCAAGTACTCTTGTTGTTTTTGTTCCACTGTGTCAAATCTAAGTTGTTGAAGTAGAGTCTACAAGCTGTGGGAGTCAGTAGAGGTAGCAGGTTACTTGGCAATTAGATTCATAGTGTTGTGATTTCTTCTACAATCTGGGGTGTCAGATTGGCTGAAGAACAGGAGTTGTTTTTCCTCAAAGAAGTCTAGGATTGTTAGACTATTTGAGAAGACTGACTTGGAGGGTCAGTAGCAAGGTTGTAATTCAAGATTGAATTAGTGAAATCCTTCAAGGCGAAGGGACTGGACGTAGCCTCGTTAACGGTGAACCAGTATAAAATCTGTGAGTTTTTATTTTTATTTTTATCCGCTGCTAACTCTGTTTTAATTATACATCAAGTTTTGTTTTGAAAGTATTAAAACAGGAAAAGTTTCAAGTTAAGTCAAACACAATTCAACCCCCCCTTCTCGTGTTCGCACCTTCATATTGTAAAAGAGTAATTAAGGAATATTTAGATAAAAAACTAATTAGACCCAGTAAATCTCCTTGGAGTTGTACTGGATTCTATGTTAATAATGTTGAGAAAAAAATCTCTTTTAATGATAACAAAATTATCTTAAGATTATGATTACACTAATGCGTGCATTTAAGTATTGTACAAAGAAAGGAACAGGATCCAAAGATGGCAACCTCTTGTCCAGAAGAATGAATGCATGCAGGAAACAAAGCCGTTAATTCTTGAAGCAGAAAATCTGAAGTGAAAACAACAGAAGCAGAACAAATGGAAAACAGAAGATCTGGAACAGAAAACCAGAAGCAAAACATCTGGAAAACAGAAGCAAAACATCTAGAACAAAAAACACCAAAAGCAGAACATCTGGAAAACACCAGAAGCAGAACATCTGGGAAACCAGAAGAAGAACATCTGGAAAACAAAAGCAAAACATCTGGAATAGAAAACCAGAAACAAAACATGTAGAAAACAGAAGCAAAACATCTGGATTAAAAAACACCAGAAGCAGAACATCTGGGAAACACCAGAAGCAGAACATTTGGGAAACCAGAAGCAGAAGATCTAGAACAAAAAACTTGAAGCTGAAGCAGAAAACCTGAGAGTTGAAAACACCAGATAAAGCATCCAGAAGATACCAGAGGATGCATCCTGAAATCACCAGAGGATATCTTTGCATGCCCATATCAGAAGGAAACAAAGTCAGAAGTAGACATGGACCAGACCAGAAGGAAGCCTGCCAGAGGAAGACTGGATCCCGACTAGAAGAAATCATAAGTCAGACTTATTCAAGAAGTTCTTCTAACCAGAAGATGGCCTGACAGTGAAGTAAAAAACAGCCCTGAATTAATCAGAAGATAAGCTAAAAGGTTCAGACTGAAATATCCTTTGTCCAGAACTAATCTAGACCCAATACAATGTTGGCCAAGATCAGATGATCAGACCATGGCCCAGTGTTGGTCGAAATCAGAAGGTCATAATAAATGGCCCAGTGTTGGTCGAAACCAGAAGGTCAGAATAAATGGTCCAGTATTGGCCGAGATCAGAGGATCTCAGCAAACCAGTTTGCTAGCCCAGATTGGCCGATATCAGAAGATGAAAATCATAAATGAATATCAGAAGATATACATCTGAAGATGAATTTCAGAAGAAACATATCAGAGGATAAAAGGATGAATATCAAAGGATAAAACTCATAAGACGAACTTCACATGAAATACACCAGAAAATGAATACCAGAAATTCAGAAGACAAACTTCACATGATAAACATCAGAAGATGAATTCCAGAAAATACACACCAGAAGATAAATATCAGAAGATGAACTCTGGAAGGTAAACATCAGAAGTCAGATACCATAAGGTGAACTTCAGACACCAAAAGGAAATTACCAGAGGATAATTTCTAGCTGCTCATTCATCCTCTCACATTAAGAACAACTAACAGTTCCAGAGTATCAAAAGCTGCATCATCCACGACCAGAGAAGGGTCATGACTTGGAACCAGAAAAGAGCACTGACCAATTGTTAAAACCATATGGAATGATCTATCCTCCTGGAAAGCCAAGTAAAGAAGTAACCTCCCATGTGCCAGGCTATAAAAGGACAGAATGACAAGGCTGTAAATTTGCAACAACAGTGAGGTTCATTACATCTTGAAAAAACGGTCAGAAAGGAAAATTTTCTTGAAGAGAAAGTTTCCTTCTCCCTATAAAAGGAAGGCTGCTCTTCTTCAGCAAACACACACAACTACACGAGCAAAAAACAAAAAAATATCAGAGGCTATCAAGAGCAATTATCAATCTCCTTTCAAGCTTTCTACAATCTTTCACTAGATCTTTGTTTCATCTTTATAGAAAGTAAATCCTGTCAAACTACTTCATATCATTTTTAGTCCTTCAAGTGAGTAACACTTGAAGAGAAATCAGAAGGAAAGAATTGTAAGCTTGGTGAAGCTTAAGAATACACAGTTTGTAATCAACCTCAGTGAGAGGTTGATAGCTTTTGATACTTAGTAAAAACTCACAAGAGTGTGAGGACTGGACGTAGCCATCTTTGGGTGAACCAGTATAAAAATTTGTGTGTCATTATTCTCTCTCTCAATTTTCAACATCTGATAAATCATCATCTGAAAGAGGGCAGCAGATTAAAAACAGTAACATAATTTTAAAAACCTTGAATATCTCTATGTTAAGACAAAATCTCTCTCATATGGTTTTAATGATAACAAAATTGATTGATTATGACTCTTGTTAAAACTAATATGTGCTCTTGAGTGTTTTATAATTAGAAAACAGGTTATTCTTCAAATGAGATAAAAAGTATGTACGTCAACAAGGTTTCAAACAAGAGGATGGACCAGAGGATGAACCCCTCAAAGAGGATGAACCGACTATGTCCAGAATCACGTTAACTATACTTTCCTTCCATGTGCAAAGTCAATTCAGTATTTAAAGTTTGAAAGACAAACAAGTCAACTGAAGCAACAAAGGAAGGCAGAGGATGAGCGCAGATATTTGGAATATAGTAGAATGGACCTCTAGCTCTAATACATAGGCTTATGATAAAAATGGTTCTACCTTTACACCTACACATAAAGGTTAAACTAAACAATGCCTAAAATAGAACCTGGCATGCCTTGGAGAAAGAGAAAGAGAAAGGACAGCCAAGACACGGACTTCCAAAAGGCTTGCATCTGCCATACGAGGATGAACTGCACTCTCATCCTCCTGCAATCAAACAAGACAAAAGATAGCTGGATGGCATTTCTGTAATTCAAAATACTAGACCTTGACCTTTTTTATCACTGTGCCCAACGGATAAGAAGCATCAAGAACCATTGTGAGTCTATCTTCAACTCTATAAAAGGATTGATGCACTTCTTCATTAGATACACACAACTACAACAATCAAAGAAAAAAGGTCAAGAGCTATCAAGTGTCATTCTCATCCTCTCTTCACACTTTCTATTGTATTACACTAGATTTTTGAATCATCATTTTAGAAAGTGCTAGTTAAGAGAAACATCAAAACACCTTCAAACTTTACAGTAATTTCTAAGTGAGTTACACTTAGAAATAGTTGAAATTCGTGAGAAGATATTGTAAGCTTGGTGAAGCTTAAAAACACAAAGGCCGTAATTAACCTCTGAGAGAGGTTGACTGTTTTTAGTGAATTCTCACAAGTGGGTGAGGACTGGACGTAACCCTTTTTGGGTGAACCAGTATAAAGTTGTGTGTGTCAATCTCCAATCTCTCTCTCTCTCTCTTTTACAATTAATCTGTTCTTTCACTTAACTTGAATTTCTAACCTCTTACCTTCATCCTCTAGAAGAGGATAAAGCTTTAAAACTTAAAAGAAAATTTTTAAACGTCAAATATCCCTATTCAACCCCCCTTCTAGTGATATTCTAGTCACTTCAATTGGCATCAGAGCAAGGTTCTCTAGAAAACTACACCTAACAGTGTAAGAGAAAAAGATCAAAAGAAAAATGCTAAAAGCCAAGTATATTCCTGGAGGAGGATCATCCAGCAGACCTCCCTACTTCGATGGCACATATTACTATCACTGAAAGGAAAGATGAGACTGTTCCTTATATCACAAGACAACAACATGTGGTCTGTGGTTGAGAATGGAAATCACGTCATTAGAATCAACAACACAGATTCATCCTCCGATGAAAAACCTCAAGCACAATGGACAGCCGAAGAAAATGCTAAGGTACTTCTAAACTCTAAAGCTCATTTATTTCTAACGTGTGCTTTGAGCAAGGAAGAATATGACAGAGTTGAAGAATGCCAAAGTGCTAAAGAACTATGGGATACTCTGAAAATCCATCATGAAGGATCAAGTCATGTTAAAGAGGCAAGGATTGACATGGGTGTTAGAGAATTCGAATTATTCGAAATGAAGGAAGAAGAAACCATTGATGAAATGTTCTCAAGGCTAACAATCATTCTAAATAACTTAAGATCTCTTGGAAAGGAATATTCAGTTCAAGAGAGGATAAGGAAAATTCTGAGGAGTTTACCAAAAGAATGGAGACCAATGGTGACGGCCATCACAGAAGCAAGAAATCTGGCCACCATGAGATTAGAAGATCTGGTTGGAACTCTTAGAGCTCATGAACCATTACTGCTTGCTGATAAACCAAGCAAAAAGGGAAAAATGATTGCGTTAAAATCTAGCCAAACTGAAAGCACTTCCTCCAAGAAAAATGAAGATATCATAAAAAGAGAAAACTCAGAATATCCTCTATCTGATGAGGAGGATGAACTCGCTCTGATTTCTAGACGAATTCAGAGGATGATAATTAGAAGAGGACAAGAAAAAAGGTCCCCTCTAAAAGAAAAAACTGACAAAAGTCAAATTACCTGTTTTGGATGCAACAAAGTGGGACATTACAAAACTGAATGTCCTCTAAACAAATGAAACACAAGAAGATTTCAAAAGAAAAATAAAACTATGATGGCCACCTGGGATGACAGTGATGGATCATCCTCCGAACAAGACAAGGAAGAAGAAGCTAACCTTTGCCTTATGGCAAACTCCGATACTGATGAGGTAACCATTACTGATCTATGTCCCTCTTGTGAAAAACTAGAAATTGAATTTGACAATCTCTTGAATGACTCAAACACCTTATCTCATAAATGTGGTTTTCTTAAGAATGATAAATATCAAAAAAAATCATTCTAGACTTGTAGGCATCTCATAGAAAATTATCAGAACAACAAAAAGTTCTGAACAAGAAGATTGTCAACGTTCATCCTCCAGAAGAGGATACTGAAAAGAGTGTTTTAAAAGAAAAGGTAGAAGAACTCAAAAAGGACATTACCAACTTTGTAAAATCCACTGATACAATTCAAAAAATTATGGAATCTCAATCTGGAATTTTTGACAAAGCTGGTATTGGATTTAAAAGTTCTCAAAAGCAAAAATTATATGAAAACTTCTTTCTACCAAATAAACAAGAGGACAGACCCAAATGCACCTTTTGCAAAAAACATGGACATACTATCAAAATTTGTCATGCTAAGAAAAGGGTTGAAATTAACAAAAGGAAATGTTCATTTTGTGATAAGTATGGACACCATGATTTAGTTTGCTACCATAAAAAGAAAATCCTTACAAGAGGACAGACTAACTACCAAGGACCCAATTCCATTTGGGTACCTAAGTCACTCCTAAATTCTGACACAGGCAGATCCTCTGATCAACAAAAGAAAGCCATGGTTTTTGGACAGTGGCTGCTCAAGGCATATGACAGGGGATAAACATTGTTTCATTTCACTAGAAACAAAAGATGGAGGATCAGTCACATTTGGAAACAACAATAAAGCTCAAATAAGAGGTACAGGTATTATTGGTAAGAAAAATTCTGCAAAAATTGAAAATGTTCAGTATGTAGATGGTTTAAAACATAACTTACTAAGCATTAGCCAACTGTGTGACAGTGGATTCGAAGTTATTTTTAAACCCACTATATGCGAGGTTAAACATTCATCCTCGGGTAGAGTTTTCTTGGTTTTGTTAAAAACATTCTGCTTCTTGTCTGTAATAACTTTGACATATGTTTGTTATAACTTTGTGGATCATGCCTTCTAATTGTTTGTCAATTTGAAAGTTAGCTCATAACAAAAAATTTCAAAAGATATTTTTAACAAATACTTGAAAAAGAAATTGTTTAAATCATTTCTGATAATATTGAGGGGAAACTTATATTCTGATATATCAATATCTATCATAATCTAAAAAGAATTTTGTCATCATCAAAAAGGGGGAGATTGTTGAGACAAAATCTCTTTCTAATAGTTTTAATGATAACAAAATTAAATGATTATGATTCGTGTTAAGACTAATATGTGCTCTTGAGTGTATTATTATTAGAAAACAGGTTGTTCTTCAAATGAGATAAAATCTATGTAAAGTTAACAAGTTTTCAAACTAGAGGATGGATCTTCAAAGAGGATGAACCAACTATTAGTCAAAATATTCATAATGACGTTAACTTTGATTTCTTTCCATGTACAAAGTCAAGTCAATATTGAAGTTTGAAAGAAAAACAAAGTCAACTGAAGAAAAAGAAAGGCAGAGGATGAACATAGAAATTTGGAATTTAGAAGAATGGACCTCTAGCTCTACGCATAGGCTTATGATAAAAATGGTTCTACCATTTCAACTGCACATAAAGGTTATACTAAACAAAGCCTAAAATAGAATCTGACATGCCTTGGACAACGAAAAAGAAAAAGGACAGCTAGACACGAACTTCTAGGTTTGTATATGCCATACGAGGATGGACTGTATTCTCATCCTCCTGCAGTCAAACAAGACAAAAGAGAGCTGGATGGCATTTATGTAATTCAAAATACTAGGCCTTGACTTTTTGATCAATGTGCCCAACGGACATGAAGCATCAAAATCCATTGTTAGACGTTCTTACTACTCTATAAAAGCAATGGTGTACTTCTTCATTCAATACACAACTACAAAGTATTCAAAGAAAAAGGCTAAGAGCTATCAAGTGTCATTCTCATCCTTTCTTTATACTTTCTATTATATTACACTAGATCTTTGAAACATCTTTTTAGAAAGTGCTAGTAAAGAGAAACATCAAAAACCCAGTCAAACTATAATGTAATTTCTAAGTGAGTTACACTTAGAAATAATTGAAATTCGTGAGAAGATATTGTAAGCTTGGTGAAGCTCAAGAACACAAAAGCTGTAACTAACCTCTGCGAGAGGTTGACTGTTTTCTTAGTGAATTCTCACAAGTGTGTAAGGACTGGACGTAACCCGTTTTTGGGTGAACCAGTATAAAGTTGTGTGTGTCAATCTCCAATCCCTCTCTCTCTCTTTTATAATGAATCTGTCCTTACTCTTAGTTTGAATTTCCAACCTCTGACTTTCATCCTCTCGAAGAGGATAAAGCTTTAAAACTTAAAAGAAATTTTTAAACATCAAATATCTCTATTCAACCCCCTTGTAGTGATATTCTAGTCACTTCAGATCTTAATTTATGGGTCAAATTCATGGAACCATTTAATAAACGAATTGGGAAACTTTAATGCAAAATCCTTTTTGAACCAAATGAACCAAGAATGTTCAAAAGGTTGATAATAAAGCATGTTCGACCATGCATCCATGTAGTCATAATAAGAGTATTGTTGAGGAGAAAATTTCCTGGAAAAACTTTTTAGACTAGAAGGACGAGCCTTCCAATCTGATGGAGATAATATTTTTAATATTTTAAATTTGGAAAATATAATTTTATTCTTATCATTTTTGTCGTAAGTATGAGTTAAATCAATGGATTCAGTATCCACTAAAATAAACTCATAGAATAATCTTGTTTTCTCTGCAGATGTAGGTAATTAATGAAAATTTTTAGGGAAAAATTTAGAAGTAATTTGGAGTAATGATCCCTCAGTATTATATTTGGGCTCAATAAAGAAAAGTATTTTCTTATAATATTTCTCTACAAAGGAACATGTTAATGATTCTGGGGGAGTATAGAAGGGTAATTTTTCTGGAGGTTTCGGTGGGGTATTTAATGAGGTGGGAGTGTTTAAGGCAAACGACAAAGGAGATAATAATTTGGTAGTTAATGGAGGGCTAACAGCTCTGGGTGAAGAAGAAGTGGAAGGATAAAAGGAAGGTAAAGCTAATGGTGTTAATGGGGTATATTTATTTTGGGTTTGTAATAACGAAGAAGGAGAAGGATTCTGTAATACCTGTTTACAAGTAATTCCAGTAATAACTTTATTTGTTGGTTCCTCGAGAGGAGGACCATAATTATCTTTTTTGGTGCTCATGATTTGGGTGGTTACCCTGTAAAAATTCTCTAGTAAGATAATCTGGTAAAGAATTCTTCTCTCCTTTAATGTGTTCAATATCAAAATCAAAACAAGATAATAATGTTTGCCATATAGCAAAAATATGTTTGGAAACTAAATTTTTTACATCCTTTTGTAAAACTTCTTTTGCAGCTTTGCAATCGGATCTTAATAAAAACTTCTTTGAAAACAAATCGTCTTGAAACTTTGTAATACATAAAACAATAGCTAAAACCTCTTTTTTTATAGTGCTGTAATTTTGTTGTGCCGGATTCCAAGTGCTCGAGTAATATCTAACTACTTGTTCTTTTAATGACTCTGGTAATCTTTGTTTTAGTATTCCTCCAAAATCGAAATCAGAGGAATCTGTTACTACAATAAGAAATGCTTTAGGATCTGGGATTCCTAAGCAGGGTAATTTTTTAATTATTTGTTTAATCTGTCTAATACTTTCACTCACGCTTTCATCCCATGGGGGTGGATTCCTTTTTAATCTTTTAAACAAAGGTATACAAATGATTCTAATGTTGGGAATAAAGTCTGCAACGTAATTTACACATCCTAAAAACCTTTGTAATTGTTTTTTATCTTTTAATACATCTGGAAATTTATCTCCAAATTCTATGGCTCTACTAATAGGCGTAATTGTTCCTTGATATATGTTAAATCCTAAGAACCTAACATTTACTTGAAATAATTTCATTTTTCTTGCAGATAAGACTAATCCATTATTTTTAATAATTTCAAATAATTTTTCTAAATGTTCGAAATGCTGATTTAATGTTTTAGAAAAAACTAATATATCATCCAAATAAACGATAGAAAATTTTTGGTAATCATTTAGTATATCATTCATAATATGTTGAAATTCACTAGGAGCATTTTTTAATCCTAATGGCATAACATTCCACTCATAATGACCAAAGGGGACAACAAATGTTGTTTTATATTTATCTTTTTCTTCTAATTGAATTTGATAATATCCAGATTTTAAATCAAATTTAGAGAATATAATTGAATTGGATAGTCTTCCTATTAAATCTTTTTTATTGGGAATGGGGTATCTAATCCACTGTAAGACTTTGTTTAATGGTTTATAGTTAATAACTAGTCTAGGAGCACCCCGTTCTAATTCTCCTAGATTATTTGAAGTGGCTAGAATATCACTAGAAGGGGGTTGAATAGGGATATTTGACGTTTAAAAATTTTCTTTTAAGTTTTAAAGCTTTATCCTCTTCTAGAGGATGAAGGTAAGAGGTTAGAAATTCAAGTTAAGTGAAAGAACAGATTAATTGTAAAAGAGAGATAGAGAGATTGGAGATTGACACACACAACTTTATACTGGTTCACCCAAAAAGGGTTACGTCCAGTCCTCACCCACTTGTGAGAATTCACTAAAAACAGTCAACCTCTCTCAGAGGTTAATTACAGCCTTTGTGTTTTTAAGCTTCACCAAGCTTACAATATCTTCTCACGAATTTCAACTATTTCTGAGTGTAACTCACTTAGAAATTACTGTAAAGTTTGAAGGTGTTTTGATGTTTCTCTTAACTAGCACTTTCTAAGAGGATGATTCAAAAATCTAGTGTAATACAATAGAAAGTGTGAAGCGATGATAAGAATGACACTTGATAGCTCTTGGCCTTTTTTCTTTGATTGTTGTAGTTGTGTGTATCTAATGAAGAAGTGCATCAATCCTTTTATAGAGTTGAAGATAGACAAACAATGGTTCTTGATGCTTCATATCCGTTGGGCACAGTGATAAAAAAGGTCAAGGTCTAGTATTCTGAATTACATAAATGCCATCCAGCTGTCTTTTGTCTTGTTTGATTGCAGGAGGATGAGAGTGCAGTTCATCCTCGTATGGCAGATGCAAGCCTTTTGGAAGTCCGTGTCTTGGCTGTCCTTTCTCTTTCTCTTTCTCCAAGGCATGCCAGGTTCTATTTTAGGCTTTGTTTAGTTTAACCTTTATGTGTAGGTGTAAAGGTAGAACCATTTTTATCATAAGCCTATGTATTAGAGCTAGAGGTCCATTCTACTATATTCCAAATATCTGCGCTCATCCTCTGCCTTCCTTTGTTGCTTCAGTTGACTTGTTTGTCTTTCAAACTTTAAATACTGAATTGACTTTACACATGGAAGGAAAGTACAGTTAACGTGATTCTGGACATAGTCGGTTCATCCTCTTTGAGGGGTTCATCCTCTGGTCCATCCTCTTGTTTGAAACCTTGTTGACGTACATAGTTTTTATCTCATTTGAAGAATAACCTGTTTTCTAATTATAAAACACTCAAGAGCACATATTAGTTTTAACAAGAGTCATAATCAATCAATTTTGTTATCATTAAAACCATATGAGAGAGATTTTGTCTCAACAATCTCCCCCTTTTTGATGATGACAAAATTCTTTTTAGATTATGATGGATATTGAGAGAACAGAATATAAGCTCCCCCTCAATATTATCAGAAATGTTTTAAACAATTTCTTTTTTTTTTCAAATATTTTTCTTAAAAAAAACTTTTGAAATTTTTTTGATAAGAACTAACTTAAAAGGACAAATAATTATAAGGAATGAACCACAGAGTAATAACAAACATAAGTCAAAGTTATTACAGACCATAATCAGAATGTTTTTATCAAAACCAAGAAATTGCAAATAAAAAACTTTTAACAATCTCCATAATCTTACTCCCCTGAATTGAGGCAGCAACAAAAAGAAGAGGTCAGACGAATGGAGAAAGATTAAGTAGAGGATGATGAGTCATCTGAGGAGGTAGAAGGTTGAGATGCAGCATTCGGAGGTGGTGGAGCTTGTGGAACTGGAGGACGGTTTCCAGGGAGAATGGTAGGAAGGAAGTGATTTGTGATCCAATTGAGAAGGAGGCCAAAATGAGTCAGTTGATGTTGAAAATTTGTGAAGCTTTCCAACATCTTCTTCTGGTTCTTACGAATCTTTTTCAGCATTTTCATATGTGTCAGTTCTCTGTGCTATTTCTTCGAGTGGTTGGAGCCATCTTTTTTGGGAACATCAGAGGTTTCCAAGAAGGAGTGAGTGGAGTCAACCTGCCCAGGTACCTCGGGAGGAGGTTTGGAGGACTCACCGGCAAAAGGATTAAAGATGATGAGCCAAAAGTGTGAGGAGTAGGGACAGACGGAGTACCTGTGGGCAATTCTTCATGAAACGGCAGTGGAGAGGATGAGTCAAATGTGACTGGTTCAGATAGATCCATGCCAGCAGGGTCTTTTTCACCAGGAACTCGTGGGGAGAACGTATGATGTTGCAGAATTAGATCATGATAGAGTTCGGCCCCATCCTCCATAAGTTGAAGAGGAGCATCTTCTGATGGTTCTGGAGTAGTAGTGCCATAGTTGAATGTAGATGGAATTATAGCCAGTGGTGAAGAACAGGTGGGACAAGGAATGTCAGAATCTCGTGGAGGAGATGGAGTTCTTTCAGGATTTACCATAGGTTCCAGATTAGGAGATGGAGTCTCATCAGTATGAGGATGGATTTTTTCTAATGGAGGTGGTGAATCGGCAGGAGTAGATTTTTTGAATTTTTTCGACTTTTTGGCTGGTGGAGTTTTGGATGATTTACATTTTGGAGGAAAGGATGTTTTGGTGGAGGAAGGTATATCCAGGGGTTTGAGTTTCATCTGTTTGATGTTACGCATGGAAAAACTGTTGTTGAAGAGGACAGAGGGTTCATCCTCAAGAGACAGTTTAAAAAATTAAAAGATTTTTGTCAATAGCATCCCATAGGCGGCAGACCTTCCCAGAACAACAGCATTTAACATGAAGTTAAAAATAATATTCCCTAAATGAAGAGGAGTACCTGTTGTGAGATGATGAATGAGCAGGAGGTCGAGTTCAGTGACCTTTTCAAAGCTGCCTGCCCTTGGCACAATAGAATGAACGCAGATGTTGTGGAGAATTCTGCATAAGGGCTGGAGGTTGGAGGCCACTTGAGGTTTAGGAGAATTTAGGAGTGAATTTTGAAGCACCTCAGTTCTGGAGACATGGCACTGAGAGTACCATTTTTCAGAAAAGCACATAGAGCCTTCATCTGGAATGTCCAGAATATGCCATAAGGAGATAGGATTAATCTCCATATGCACACCTTTAAGTATAATACTGAACCCAGAATCACCTTTGGACCCAGAAGCCGCAACATAGAACGCTCGCACAAGGCGAGGATATTGAGGTTCATTGATTTTTAAAACAGAAGTCCAGCCAAGTTGATCAAAAACATCTTCAATATTAAATCCTCCATTCCTGAGGTCAGAAAAATCAATAAACTTCCCGTTTACAACCGATTTGTCAATCCATTTAGAAAGATACACTTTCTCTAAGGCAGGAGTTTCAAACAAAGAATCAAAGGAAGTAGATTTAGGTTTGGAAGAGGGTTTTTTAATGGATGATTTTTTAGGTGAGGGAGAGGAAGTGTTACTGAGGGGTGGTTTTGGAATGGAGTCAGCATAAACAATTTTCTCTGAATCATCAGAGTCAATAACATGAATCCTGTTATCCTGTTGAATTGGTGTTTTGGATGAGAGGATTCCAGACATGATTCTGGAGGATCGTCGTACAGGAGCAGGAATTGAGTTCTTGGATGAAGAAGAGTGGGTTCGTTTTAGGTGAGGAGGAGTAGAGGCTGTTGGAACCAAGTTGGTTCTAAGTACTTAGGATTTTGATGCTTACAAATATACTCAATGTAAACTTATTTTTTACTTTGAATTGTTAAGTTAAATGCCCCATAAACTGAAGGAAACAGAAGCAGAGATCAAAGGATAATGAATTCTGGAATTTCCAGAAGATGTTCCAGGATGTCAAAACATCACCAGAGGATATGTTTGGTGGCCTAGAACAGAAGGAATAAAAATCATAATGAAACATGGATCATACCATTGGAAAGCCTGCTAGAAGGAGAGTTGTTCCAGA
>JBBPBO010001985.1:5596404-5737726 GCA_037974295.1 Cicer cuneatum
AATGAATTCTGGAATTTCCAGAAGATGTTCCAGGATGTCAAAACATCACCAGAGGATATGTTTGGTGGCCTAGAACAGAAGGAATAAAAATCATAATGAAACATGGATCATACCATTGGAAAGCCTGCTAGAAGGAGAGTTGTTCCAGAGAAACAGGAGTCGAATATCAATTTTATTCCAGAAGTTATTCTGACCAGAAGATGGCCTGACAGTGAAAAATTACACAGTCCAGACTTGACCAGAAGGTATGTTTATGAGTCCAGAACAAGAGGATCAATCCAGATTTGGCCAAGACCATAAGATAGCATGATTCAGGACATGGAACTAAGTCCAGACCAAAAGAAATGAGTTCCAGAATCAATCCAGACCTGGTCCAAAATTAAAGGTAAAATGTCTAGACTGAAATATTTTTTGTTCAAGTTAATTTCAGTTTGTTCCAGACCAAAGTCTAGAATCTGTCCAGATCAGAGTAAAAACTTCCAGATCAATGGTTCATAAATAATTATTTGGTCCAGTGATGGTCCAGATCAGAAAATCAGACCATGGCCCAGTGGTGGCCGAAATCAGAGGGACAGACTGTGCAGTCCAGCAAAGGCCGAAATCAGAGGATTACAGCATATGAATTCGGCTGGTCCAGTTGTGGAATATCGCATGAAGATCCAAGGGTGCAGATTTGATCATGAGGATTAAAGAATCTGAGAAAAACGTTCAAAACAGAATTGGAGAAAAAGGCTCAAAACAGAATCTGAACAAAAGACTCAAAACAGAATCTGAGCAAAAGGCTCAAAACAGAATCTGAGCAAATTACTCCAGAATATTCTCAAAACAGATTAATCTAAATATACTGCAGAAGTAAAGCATCAGTGAAGTTCTAAAGTTTAACTATAAATAGAGACTTAATGCTGAAGAATAAAGCATTGAAAAACACAAGAACTCAAGCTTCAATTCAAAGATATATGAGAGTTCAAAAGAGAGAAACACAAATGAACAAGAGCAATATTTTCTAAGTGTTTTCAAGAGAGAAATACAGTGCAACAAACAGCTTTCCAGAAGCAACGTTGCAAAGTTCTAAACCTTTATTATAGTGGTGTAGATTCCTTCTTCAATCTGGGGTTGTCAGATTGGTAGGAGAAGACTTAGCTGGTTTAGTTAAAGTGTTGTTATTCCTCAAAAGTCTGGGGTTGTCAGGCTGTTTGAGAAGACTTGGCAGGTATAGTCAAGGTGTTGTTGTTCCTCAAAAGTATGGGGTTGTCAGGCTGTTTGGGAAGACTGACTTGAAGGGTCAGTGGTGTTGTAATTCAAAGGAGTTTGAATTAGTAAAAGGCCTTCTGGAGGAAGGGACTGGACGTAGCCTAGTTAACGGTGAACCAATATAAATTGCTGTGTTATTATGTTATTATTATCCGCTGCTGAATCTGATTAATTATTTATTGAATAATTCAAATCAATATTTAATAAAACAGCAAAAGAAATTAAGTTTGACAAACACAATTCAACCCCCCTTCTCGTGTTTGCACCTTCGGAGGCAAGGTTAGGGATAGTGGCTGTATGAAGAGGAGAATGAATGGTAGTCATAGGTTCAGGTTGAAGGATTTCTTCATCCTCTTCGTTCGTACTTGAATACTTATCGCATTCATCTTCAGAGTATTGTTCAACAACTTTTCGTTTTGCAGTGAACTTGGTACGGGCCATGAGAAAATTTGCTAAGTTTTGAAAGAGAAGGATGAAAGGATTTTTGAAAGAGAAAGGGTTTTTTACGAATTGATGAAAGGGAGACGGAAGGGATTTTTGGAAGAGATAGGTTACGGTAGTTGAGGATTGGACGTGAGAGAATGATGAGATAGGCTGGAGACTAGGCCGCGCGTGACAGGAGCAGTTACTTTTTCAGCCATCAGCATTTAATGCATGACGGAAGCCAAGGAGTTTGGCTAGAAAACTGCTCATAGAGGGAAGCGTGCTAGGAAATTTG
Organism: Cicer cuneatum; assembly: GCA_037974295.1. NCBI lineage: Eukaryota > Viridiplantae > Streptophyta > Magnoliopsida > Fabales > Fabaceae > Cicer > Cicer cuneatum. The sequence continues at coordinate 5,598,374 of JBBPBO010001985.1, forward strand.
TTGACTCTGGTCCGTTTCACAAAAAAGATCAAACATTTTCATGTTTTGAAACTTGCTGAATCAATTTGGGCAAATTAATTTACATTTTGACCCACACAATTGGTTTTACAAAATAAGGAGTTTGAAAGGGACAAGCTTACGGCCTTATTTGGTGAAAGAATCTCTTGATACTTTTTAGACTCACAGGGATTTTTCCAAGAAGTTCAACAAAACATAAATAATACTAGAAATAAACAGTAAGTTTTTAGATAAATTTAATGAATTTTGGACAGACTTATGACAGAGAGGTTTTCCAAAATATTTTTGAATCTGTCCTCCTGAAGAGGTTTGGTAAAAACATCAGCTAATTGTTTTTCAGTTTCAATGAAAATTAGCTCAATATCACCCTTCTGAACATGATCTCGTAAGAAATGATGTTTGATTTCGATATGCTTGGAACGAGAATTTTGTATAGGATTTTTTTGAAAGATTTATGGCACTTGTATTATCTCAGAGGATGGGAATTTTTGCGTACCTTAGTGAATAGTCCTCCAATTTATTTCTTACCCAAAGTATTTGTGAACAGCATTGGACAGCTGATACATATTCTGCTTCAGTAGTTGACAAAGCAATTGTGCTTTGTTTTTTGCATGACCAACTTATGAGAGACTCCCCAAGAAATTGACAAGTTCCACTTGTACTCTTTCGTTCAACTTTATCTCCTGCATAGTCTGCATCATAGTATGCTAAGAGGTCAAGGTTTGAACTCTTTTTATACCAAATTCCAACATCAGTGGTACCAATTAAATATCTGAAGATTCTTTTTACAGCTATACGATGAGATTCCTTTGGAGAGGATTGAAATCTTGCACAAAGTCCAACAGCAAACACAATGTCAGGTCTGCTTGCAGTTAAGTATAGTAAGGATCCAATCATCCCTCGGTACTCCTTTTCAGAAATGGAGGTTCCTTCATCACCTTTGTGTAATATGGAGGATGGATGCATAGGAGTTCCCATGGGTTTTGCTGAATCCATGTTGTATTTCTTTAGAAGATCTTTGGTGTACTTTTCTTGGGAAATAAAGATGCCAGACTTCATTTGTTTAATTTCTAACCCAAGAAAAAATTTTAATTCTCCCATCATGCTCATCTCAAACTCGCTTTGCATGAGGTTAGAAAAATCTTCACACATTTTTTCATTTGTAGACCCAAAGATTATATCATCAACATATATTTTTACAATTAACAGATCCTCTTTAAGAGTTTTCTTAAAGAGTGTGGTGTCAATATGTCCTCTTGAAAAACCATTTTCTTTTAAAAATGAGCTTAACCTTTCATACCAAGCTCGAGGAGCTTGTTTTAATCCATAAAGAGCCTTAGAGAGTTTGAAAACATGATTAGGTTTTTTCTCATCTACAAAACCAGGAGGTTGGTGAACATACACCTCCTCATTTAAGAAACCATTCAAAAAGGCACTTTTGACATCCATTTGAAATAATTTGATACCTTTATGAGTAGCATAAGCTAGGAGGATTCTAATAGCTTCAAGTCTAGCAACCGGAGCGAATGTTTCATCATAATCTATTCCTTCTTGTTGATTGTACCCTTGAGCCACTAGTCTTGCTTTATTTCTAATGACCTCTCTATCTTCATTTAATTTGTTTCTAAACATCCATTTTGTTTCAATGATGGATTTGTCCAGAGGATGGGGCACAAGATCCCATACTTTATTTCTTTCAAATTGTGATAGTTCCTCCATCATTGCTTCAACCCATGATTTGTCACATATTGTTTGATCAATATTTTTTGGTTCAACTTGTGATATCATGGCCATGTTATTTGCAAATGATTGTCTGGTCCTCACACCATCTGCCGTATCCCCAATAATCAGATCAAGAGGATGATGTGTTGCTACCTTTCATCCTCTTGGAGGCTGCTGTGAGGATGGATCAGAATCGTCCTATTCGTTTGGACTGAGTACTTTTGAGGATGAATGTTCATCTTCTTCTATTTTATCCATATTTTCTAGACACAAGTCATCAAACTCATCAAAAATAACATGCATGGACTCCTCCACAGTTTTAAGATTATAAATTCTATAACCTTTTGACGATGTGGAGTATCCTAAAAATATACCTTTATCGGATTTTGGATCAAACTTTCCCAAGTTGTCTTTATTATTTAGTATGTAGCAATAACAACCAAAGATATGAAAATAAGAAATATTTGGTTTTCTACCTTTCCAAAGTTCGTAAGGAGTTTTATTTAAAAAAATTATGATGGATACACGGTTTAAAACATAGCAAGCTATGTTAATGGCTTTAGCCCAAAAGTATTTTTCAATGTTGGCTTCATTCAAAATAGTTCTAGCCATTTCTTGTAGAGTTCTATTTTTCCTTTCAACAACTCCATTTTGTTGAGGAGTTCTTGGACAGGAAAAATTATGGGAAATGTCGTTTTCATCAAAAAATATTTTAAATGACTCATTTTCAAACTCACCTTCATGGTCACTTCTCACAGAAATAATTTTAGTTATTTTTTCATTTTGAATCCTTTTACAGAAATATTGAAATGCATCAAAAGCTTCATGTTTGTGTTTTAAAAATAAAACTCATGTAAAACGTGAGAAGTCATCAACTATCACAAATCCATACCTTTTTCCACTAAGACTTGGAGTTTTAATGGGACCAAAGAGGTCAATATGAAGAAGTTCAAGAGGATGATTTGTTGAAACAATATTTTTTGAGTGAAAACTACTTTTGACTTGTTTTCCTTTGGCACAAGCTTCACACACTTTGTCTTTTTCAAAGTCAATTTTTGGAAGACCTTTGACTAGTTCTAATTTTGATAGTTTAGAAATGGTGTTTAAACTTGTGTGACCAGCTCGTTTGTGCCAAATCCATTTATCTTTTTCAAGATAAATAAAACAAGATTCAGTAGGCAAATCATCCAGATATAATACATATAAATTCTTTTTTCGAACACTAGAGAAGAAAACTCTACCCGAGGATGAATGTTTAACCTCGCATATAGTGGGTTTAAAGATAACTTCAAATCCACTGTCACACAGTTGGCTAATGCTTAGTAAGTTATGTTTTAAACCGTCTACATACTGAACATTTTCAATTTTTGGAGAATTATTTTTACCCATAATACATGTACCTTTTATTTGAGCTTTATCATTATTTCCAAATGTGATTGATCCTCCATCTTTTGTTTCTAGTGAAATGAAACAATGTTTATCCCCTGTCATATGCCTTGAGCAACCACTGTCCAAGAACCATGGCTTTCTTTTGTTGATCAGAGGATCTGCCTGTGTCATAATTTAGGAGTGACTTAGGTACCCATATGGAATTGGGTCCTTGGTAGTTAGTCCGTCCTCTTTAAGGATTTTCTTTTTAGGGTAGCAAATGGAATCATGGTGTCCATACTTATCACAAAATGAACATTTCCTTTTGTTAATTTCAGCCCTTTTCTTAGCATGACAAACTTTGATAGTATGTCCATGTTTTTTGCAAAAGGTGCATTTAGGTCTGTCCTCTTGTTTATTTGGTAGAAAGAAGTTTTCATATAATTTTTGCTTTTGAGAACTTTTAAATCCAATACCAGCTTTGTCAAAAATTCCAGATTGAGATCCCATAATTTTTTGAAATGTTTCAGTGGATTTTACAAAGTTGGTAATGTCCTTTTTGAGTTCTTCTACCTTTACTTTTAAAACACTTTTTTCTGTATCCTCTTCTGGAGGATGAATGTTGACAATCTTCTTGTTCAAAACTTTTTGTTGTTATGACAATTTTCTATGAAATGCTTGCAAGTCCAGAATGATTTTTTGATATTTATCATTTTTAGCTTGGAGTTCCTCATTTAACATCTTTATTTCATAAAGTTGGTTTTTAAGAAAACCACATTTATGAGATAAAGTGTTTGAGTCATTTAAGAGATTGTCAAATTCAATTTCTAGTTTTTCACAAGAGGGACATAGTTCAGTAATGGTTACCTCATCAGTATCTGAGTTTGCCATAAGGCAAAGGTTAGCTTCTTCTTCCTTGTCTTGCTCGGAGGATGATCCATCGCTGTTATCCCAGGTGGCCATCATAGTTTTATTTTTATTTTGAAATCTTCTTGTGTTTCTTTTGTTTAGAGGACATTCAGTTTTGTAATGTCCCACTTTGTTGCATCCAAAACAGGTAATTTGACTTTTGTCAGTTTTTTCTTTTTGAGAAGACCTTTTTTCTTGTCCTCTTCTAATTATCATCCTCTCAATTCTTCTAGAAATCAGAGCGAGTTCATCCTCCTCATCAGATAGAGGATATTCTGAGTTTTCTCTTTTTATGACATCTTCATTCTTCTTGGAGGAAGTACTTTCAGTTTGGCTAGATTTTAACGCAATCATTTTTCCCTTTTTGCTTGGTTTATCAGCAAGCAGCAATGGTTCATGAGCTCTAAGAGTCCCAACCAGATCTTCTAACCTCATGGTGGCCATGTTTCTTGCTTCTGTGATGGCTGTCACCATTGGTCTCCATTCTTTTGGTAAACTCCTCAGAATTTTCCTTATCCTCTCTTGAACAGAATATTCATTTCCAAGAGATCTTAAGTTATTTAGAATGATTGTTAGCCTTGAGAACATTTCATCAATGGTTTATTCTTCCTTCATTTCGAATAATTCGAATTCTCTAACACCCATGTCAATCCTCGCCTCTTTAACATGACTTGATCCTTCATGATGGATTTTCAGAGTGTCCCATAGTTCTTTAGCACTTTGGCATTCTTCAACTCTGTCATATTCTTCCATGCTCAAAGCACACGTTAGAAATAAATGAGCTTTAGAGTTTAGAAGTACCTTAGCATTTTCTTCGGCTGTCCATTGTGCTTGAGGTTTTTCATCGGAGGGTGAATCTGTGTTGTTGATTCTAATGACGTGATTTCCATTCTCAACCACATACCACATGTTGTTGTCTTGTGATATGAGAAACAATCTCATCTTTCCTTTCCAGTGATAGTAATCTGTGCCATCGAAGTAGGGAAGTCTGCTAGATGATCCTCCTTCAGGAATATACTTGGCTTTTGACATTTTTCTTTTGATCTTTTTCTCTTACACTGTTAGGTGTAGTTTTCTAGAGAACTTTGCTCTTATGCCAATTGAAGTGACTAGAATATCATTAGAAGGGGGGTTGGATAGAGATATTTGATGTTTAAAAATTTCTTTTAAGTTTTAAAGCTTTATCCTCTTCGAGATGATGAAAGTCAGAGGTTGGAAATTCAAACTAAGAGTAAGGACAGATTAATTATAAAAGAGAGAGAGAGAGGGATTGGAGATTGACACACACAACTTTATACTGGTTCACCCAAAAACGGGTTACGTCCAGTCCTTACACACTTGTGAGAATTCACTAAGAAAACAGTCAACCTCTCGCAGAGGTTAGTTACAGCTTTTGTGTTCTTGAGCTTCACCAAGCTTACAATATCTTCTCACGAATTTCAATTATTTCTAAGTGTAACTCACTTAGAAATTACAGTATAGTTTGAAGGTGTTTTTGATGTTTCTCTTTACTAGCACTTTCTAAAAAGATGTTTCAAAGATCTATTGTAATATAATAGAAAGTATAAAGAGAGGATGAGAATGACACTTGATAGCTCTTAGCCTTTTTCTTTGAATGATTTGTAGTTGTGTATTGAATGAAGAAGTGCACCATTGCTTTTATAGAGTAGTAAGAACGTCTAACAATGGATTTTGATGCTTCATGTCCGTTGGGCACATTGATCAAAAAGTCAAGGCCTAGTATTCTGAATTACAGAAATGTCATCCAGCTATCTTTTGTCTTGTTTGACTGCAGGAGGATGAGAATACAGTCCATCCTCGTATGGCAGATACAAACCTCCTAGAAGTTCGTGTCTTAGCTGTCCTTTTTCTTTTTCGTTGTCCAAGGCATGTCAGATTCTATTTTGGGCTTTGTTTAGTATAACCTTTATATGCAGTTGAAAAGGTAGAACCATTTTTATCATAAGCCTGTGCATAGAGCTAGAGGTCCATTCTTCTAAATTCCAAATTTCTATGTTCATCCTCTGCCTTTCTTTTCTTCAGTTGACTTTGTTTTTCTTTCAAACTTCAATACTGAATTGACTTTGTACATGGAAAGAAATCAAAGTTAACGTGATTCTGAATATTTTGACTAATAGTTGGTTCATCCTCTTTAAAGATCCATCCTCTAGTCCATCCTCTCGTTTGAAAACTTGTTGACTTTACATAGATTTTATCTCATTTGAAGAACAACTTGTTTTCTAATAATAATACACTCAAGAGCACAGATTAGTCTTAACACGAATCATAATCATTTAATTTTGTTATCATTAAAACTATTAGAAAGAGATTTTGTCTCAACAAGATCTTCCCAGACTTTGCTTCTGAAGCCTTCGAGGTTTTCAGTAAAGAAATTAATGTCCCAGATTATTTAAAGATTTTGTTCTTTCATGCTTCTTTCGGAATATCTTGGATTTCATCTTGGACTTATAAAAAAGAATTATCAGTTCCAAAAAACAGTATTTTTTGGATCTTAAGATGTATTAAAATCAAGTGGTGGAACAAATTCAATCATGATGTGATTAAGCCTTCAATATTACAAGCTTGGTTTTCAAAAAATGCCAAGTATTTGATTAAGAAAGAAGGTAGTTTTTTAGCTGAAAAATCAAAATTTTTGGTTGAATTATCTTTTGTCTCTAGCAAGAAGGATTTTCTTAAAAAATTACAATCTGCATTATCAAAATCTGACAATAATAATGAAGAAGACTCTGTTGATTCTTCTCAAAGTCATACTCCAATTAATGAAGACGACTATTATGGCATCTTTGATTTACAAGGCTAGACAATTATTCTATTTTGGAATTTTGTGATTATTGACCGACAATCTTTTGTGAGAATCTTTGCTTTTGACAAAGCAAGATTTGCTTTTTGCTCGTGGCAGACAAGATTATGACAGTTTACTATTTGTTTAAAATATATATATATATATAATAAAAAGTTTTGTTTCTAGTAATAATTGTATTAGGTTTAAATTGTAATAATGTAGTAAAACTAACAGCTGTCAGTCTTTCCCTTCCCTTCCTCTCGTCTATAAAAGGCGTTTCAGTTTTCATTTTGAGGCATCGAAAAATTTAAAAATAAAGAAATAGAAGAGCCTCCTTTGTAATCTCTAGTAAACACTTTGTAAGTTTATAAAAATGGTTTTATCAATTATTGTTTATCTTAATTGTGAAATTATTATTATATCTTCTGATTATCCTATTCTACCATTATCTTGTATGTGTTTTAGTAAAAAATTGTCTTTAACTTCATTACTTTATCGATCCAAACTATCTCTGGTGTATATATATATATATATATATATATTCCTTTCTTTTTTCTCTTCTATATTTTCAAAAGGCTATTTTTTTTCCTTCCTGAAATTACTCAATCTAAATTGATTAATCCCGACAATATATTGTTACATCAGTGATATGGACAACGTTGATAGTAATGAATTCATTTTACTTTATGTGGATACATGATTGCTATATTTTTCAATGTTTGTTTTCTTTATGGATCTTAAATTGCATAAAATGCTTTATGACTCTATTAGTGTCAACAAATTAATAATTTACCTAATAGCTAAGTGTGGCCAATAAACGAGTTGAGTAGTCATTAAAATATTGATCAATCAAAATAACGATAATTGAATACACACAAGTTGAATTGTTAGAAGGTAAAATTTAACTCAAATTAAATACATTTTGAATTAATTTAAAGATAATTATTTAAAAAAAGTGTGATAAATGAAAAAAAAACATAAAGAGAAATGGAGTAACAAAATTTCCAACGTTGAAAAGTTGATTATAATTAAAGCAATAGAAAAATGATAATAGGAAATTATAACCTCACACCAAATATCTTATAGAGTACGTTATTTATTTTTAGGCAAACAAGTCATAAGTTTGTTGAGATGTTAGTCCATCCATATCCAGTTAGTTGCTACATTTGTTAGTTAAATATTGGATAGTGAATGATAACTTATAGGTGCTTTATTTTCTCTATAACTCTTACTTGTATATTGGTTCATTATAAACACACGCGATTAAACAAAAGTGGATGTCCAATTTTTTTCATCTACACAGTGATCTACAACACTATCTTTACCTTTCAATGCAAGCTTAGGTAGATTGTGTTGTGTTGGATAATTTAAAAGTGATTATTCCTTTTAATTATTTATCTTTTGTATTAAAATGTATGTTTAAAACATTCTACCCCAGTTTTCTCTTTTATCTAATAACTAATAATTGTTATTTTTTTTCTTCTACTCAACGCAATTCAATAATCATTTGACTATCTCTCCCACCTTAAGTTCTTTTGAGTTAATAGGAACCAACCACAGGAGCAAAGTCATTTTAAAATATATTTGATTGATCAAATAGAATCGTTATATATTTACCTTCTACTCAATTAATTTGGCTAAAACTAAGACACATCAATTACCTCTTGAACTGATTATAATATGTTATTCAGCAACTAATAAAACAAATAACCATACTGAATGTCTATCATAAAAATATTATTCTGAATATAAAGTGATTAATTTTTTATATGGAACTCATAAAATTAATCTTAAAATACATTATAAACATTTTTAAAAATAAATTCTCAAAACTAATTATCATTTGCAATGTTTTGCACTAAAATAATCAAACACTAAGACTTTATATCATGTTAATCATTTAACTTTTTTTTTTAAATAAATATTTAAATTTTAGTTCAACTGATAAATACTAATATTATTAAATTTATCTCGGATTCAAATTCACGATCTCATAAATTTACAGTGATATTTATCACATTTCTACGTTAAAAAAGTCGTTTAAGGTCTATTATGTTTACATAATTACCATTTTTTTTTGCAAGTTTCATTAAAAAAATAAGTTTCTATTATGTTAATTTGTCAAAAAATTATGTTATTGATGCAACATGCATGAAGTCGTCAATTATTTTTGTTTGTAAGTTGAATTTTGAAGAATTTTAGTAAAAAAAAATTTAGATAGCTAATACTATATTTTAATATATATTTAATATTTTAAATATAACTAATACTATATTTTAATATATAATAGGTTAAATAGCACCCGTTGTCCCTTAATTTAATTTTTGGTAACGATTTGGTCCTTTATGTTTTTTTTTTCCCATTTTGATCCTTTATATTTTTAAATAATTTCAGCCTTAACATTTAAATGGGATTCCGTTACAAAAAAAGTTAAAAAGTAATCCATCTGTTTCCTTTTCCCTGGGTTTTTTCTCACGTTTATGTTTCTTTTGTTTGGTTTAGGGTTACCTTTCTTCTCCCATTCACTTTCTCCCTTCATCTCCTTTCTTCTCTTCTCCCCTGTCATCTCTTTCCTTCATCGTCTTCTCCCTTCCCATCTCCCTTCCATGGAAAATCATATTCATGGTTTACAAAACTCTAAATCTATGACTGCCTCTTTCACAAATTGGTCAAAGTCAACCTCGTACAACTCAACATCCTACAACTATGGTTCTTTTGATTCCAATGGAACTCGTGAGTTTCCAAATTGTGCTTCTGTAATTCGCACAGTGACAAAATGGGGTCCGAACAGAGGAAAATTTTGGGGTAGTAGGAATTTTGTGGTAAGCATAAATACCTTTGGGATTTAGGGTTTTTAGATTTGGTTCAGATGAAAAAAAAATTATTCGATTATTACTGAAATTTTTTTTATTGATGTTGTCTTTGTTCATCAATTGTAGAGTTATGACATTGAATGTAGATGCAATTACTTTGTTTGGATTATGATGAAGGAAAGAGATGACAGGGGAGAAGAGAAGAAAGGAGATGAAGGGAGAAAGTGAATGAGAAAAGAAAGGTAACCCTAAACCAAACAAAAGAAACATAAACGCGAGAGAAAACCCAGGGAAAAGGAAACGATGGGTAACTTTTTATCCTTTTTTGTAACGGAATCCCACTTAAAGGTTGAGGCTGAAATTATTTAAAAACATAAAGGACCAAAATAGAAAAAAAAAACATAAAGGACCAAATCGTTACAAAAAATTAAGTTAAAGGAATTCGAGTGCTATTTAGCCTATATAATATCATCTTGTTCTTTTAATTTTGTTTTTAAAAATCAAATATATAAACTTAACCTTATAAAATATTCTCCTCTAAAATCCTCCAAAAATTAAGTCGTCAACGTGTCTAAGAGGTTGTTTTATGGTGAAGTTTGGCTATTTTGTGGGGGAAAATATTAGCTTACATTGAAAAAGTATCGAATGAAATTTTGTGGACAAAAAATATATTGAAAATATCTTAAATGGGAAGTATTTTGTTTACTTTGCCACGTTGGCCATTTTGTAGACAAAAATGGAATATAGTTAAAAATGTCTCAAATAATATTCACTGCTAACCTTGTTATGTCATATCAATAATATAATTATTTATGTATTTTGGTAATAAAATATTAAGATGAATATATATATATATATATATATATATATATGTAAAATATTAACTTGAATGGTTTATTTGAGATAAATAAATTTAAAATATTAATTTGATTCAATCAAATAATTTAAAAGATTTTAGGATATATTTTATTAAATAAATTACATCTACATTTTTTGATAGAATAAATAGTTAGATTATTTTTTTGTCATACACAGAGAAGTTGAGTTATACATAACACAAATAGTCATATTTTGTTCATTAGAGCTGCACTAAAAGTCAAAAATATAGTTTTTTTTTTCTTTCGGAATGCTCTAAAATATAGTTTATGAAACAACAATTTTTTTCTTAAAATAAAAAAAAAAAAAATCAGCTGAAAAACACATTAATAATTTGATCGGGACATGTTACATATGCAAATTGTTGAAGTAGAAGAAATAACAGTGTAAAAGGGTTTGTTTCACTTGGAATTCGTATGGTTGCTCGTTGGGGATCAGATCCAAATCAAATGACTCCATAGTGCTTATACGACTTTGAAATCCCCAAATTATTACCACGGGTTTTCTGTTAGGGTTAGGGTTACGAATTCACTCTTCCGGCCATGTACAGCGACGGCGAAACTCATGATGCTCCCCAGAGCCAGAGGAAAATCCCTCCTGCATCCTCCATGTTGTGGGTCCGCAACCTTCGCCGTTTCATTGGATCCGGTGCCGGTCTCGGATCCGAAGCTTTGATGGGTTCGTATCGTATTCCATTCATTTCTCTCTTTCAATTGCGTTCTCCTCATTTTTAAAAAGACCTTAATCAATTCAATTTGAGTTTCTTTTCAAACGTTCTACTCTATAACATATATTATTGTTTATTTCTAGTAAAAAAAATTGTTTATTTAGTTACTTAATTCTTGCAAGTGCATAATTGAATTGTTTCGAGAGTTATTTGTAGTACTAGGAAAATTCACTGATGCCATGCTATTGCTATATGTTACTCTATCTCAATCCCTAGCAACACCCAAATCTGTTTATTAATTAGTTAATAATTAATTTTACTTCACATTGCAGAGCTTGAAACAAAAAGAATTTTGCTTGACATTTTTAAAGAAAAGCAGAAGAGAAGCACTGAAGCTGGTACAATTCCCAGTTTCTACAAGAAGGCATGTTAAATCATTACTTGTTCACGCTGATTCTAGAATATTATTATTTTGCGCACGTTTCATAGTGGGTTCAATTAATTGTTTCCTATACCCTATTTTCTGAACCTTTTGTTCATTGACATCCAGTTTTGTTATTTCTTATGGTATGTTTCTTCATTAGAATTAGCAATGGTTAACTCGTGATGACATATTAAATACTCACAAGACTTGGTGATCTATAAAAGTTGTTTATTGTATTCTTTTGAAGGATTTGAATCTTTATGTGGCCTTTGTATTTCTTCTTACAGTATTACTGTCTGAATAAACTAATCAGTTTAGTTTAAGTATTTGCTGTCATCTTTCTATTTGCTTCTAAATGTAACGACATGCAGATTGACAAATTTATCAACGAATCTGAAGCTGAGTTGAAAAGTAAACTGTCATATAGTTTTACCCTGACACCTAGAGCAGGCCCTTACAAGTTACATGTTATATCTTTTTATATAAGTCATTTTGTCATTTGTTACATATTATATAGGATAGTTTATATATGTTTGAAGTTTAGGATTTGTTTTCTTTGGATTTATGTAAGATTTATCTGTCTGCAATTCAAATATTGAAACCACTCATCTTCATTTAGAAACCTGAAGAGGGATCAATCAGTCATAGAGTCCAGAGATTGGCAAAGTATCGATTTTTGAAGGTATTATTTCTGGTTTACCTCTTTGTTGGTTATATCTGCTTAAACAGTGGATAATTTTTCTCAACCGGTGACATTCCTCATTCATGGTTCATTTAACAGAAACAAACAGATCTTTTGCTGAATGCTGATGATTTGGATGCAATGTGGGTATGCTTAAGAGAAAACTGTGTGATTGATGATGCTACTGGTGCAGAAAAGGTCTGTCACTATCACCACATGTTTGCTTCTTCTTATTCCAAATTTTATGATATATACAACTGGATTTTGTCTTTTTAAAAGTATGATAAATATTTGAAATGCGCCGCAAAAGTCATGGGAGCTTGACAGGCTTAACCAACCCCCTGGTCTTAAAAAAATATGAACACCTGAACTCTTGCATTCGTGCAAGCATTATTGCTACATCACATCCTCAATTTCAATCCACACCCATGCTTCTAGATTGATAATTCCTCAATCTGTGTTAGATCCTTGTATACTTTTCAAGATCAGGGGCTCAATCTATTTCACAAGACATATTTGACATGTGCTCTATTTATCCTTTAATTGGAGTTTGGTGTGTGTTCTGTTATGGATTTTGCTGAGACAATCTTATTTGTTTCAGAACAATGTTGACAACATACTCCTTCTTCAAGGATGCTTATTTTGTCTACCAAGATAAAATATTTCCTGTTAAAAGTTGTATTGTTCATCTAATTGAAAATGCAACTTTGCTTAGATTTCCACCTTGTTGATCTCAAAATTTACTTCAATTTTGTTTCTAATTGATAATTTCTTTTTTTTTTTGTATAAAAAAAATTGATAACTTCTTTTCTTGAATTGTTACTTGGCTTCTTTTTCTTTGTACTCTAACTCTATTTTCAATGCAGTCCTTATGTATACTTCAATTTTTATATAGCAGATGAATTATGAAGATTTTTGCCACATCGCCTCTGTATGTACAGAACAAATAGGTCCTAAATGCCGACGATTCTTTAGTCCTTCTAACTTTATGAAGTTTGAGAAAGATGAGCAGGGAAGGATTGCCATTCTACCATTTTACCTTTACGTGATGCGTACGGTAGGTCGCCTCCAACTTCTACTATTTTAGCGTCTTTTCTGTTTAATTCTCATGGATACATATATGTGTCTCTGTGGTTTATTTCTTCATTAAAATTTTTTTTCTTGTTTATTCTTACCTTGAACTCGATGAATCTATCAAATGTTATCAAACATACCTAATGAATATGGATGTACAGGTTTCACTTACACAGGCAAGAATTGATATGAGTGAGCTTGATGAGGATTCTGATGGTTTCCTTCAGCCACATGTATGGGTTCTTATCTCTGTTGGGCCTCCAATTGTTTAAAATTGAATTGAACTATTTGTTAGGTTTCTCTTTCACTTAAATTATGTACTACTTGTTATGCATATTTATAGAAATTAGTTGCTCTTGTAAACACTATTTTCCCTGCATAGCAGCAACATTTCATCTTGCCAACAACCAACTATCTACATGGATTGGTATCTCTTGTTCCACGTCTTAGTATCTAATCTTTATTTTACCTTTATTGTCAACTATCTTATTGTGAATTTATGATTATTTAACCTTCATTTTATTGGCATGCATATAGTTCTTATGCACTGAGAGTGAATGCTTTTTCGGGCCCTTTGAACTTGATGAATCTAACCTTTGGGGTGGTTTATTTGCCGTGCTTTGAAGCTGGGAATCCAATTGCAATTGCACAGTTTGTTGGATAAAAAGATTAGGTTAACCTGACATGTTATCGATTTGCTTTTCAGGAAATGGAGGCTTATATACGAGGTCTTATACCCAACTTGGCACAATTACGTGATATGCCAGCCGCCTTTGTTCAAATGTATTGCCGTATTGCTGCACACAAATTCTTCTTCTTTTGTGATCCTCATAGACGAGGTTTGCATGACTGATATCTTTTATATGCTAGTGTAGATGCTGTTTTATGGTCATTATTTTTTATTTGATTTTATCATTGCTTCAAAATATATTTTCTTAAATTCAAAATGATTAAATAAAAATTTAAAATAATCCAAATTGCATCTTACCAAGAAGAAACCATGTTCTCTATATTTTTTAAAGATGAAAATTGCGGACAATTTACATAAAATCCCATTTTTCAATGTTTTCATGGTAGTTCCTGATCTATTGTCATTCACAATCCTATTATTCGATGTTCATTTTTTAATAGATGGTCCAAATACCAGAGGCTGGCTTTAACTTTTGATTGAATGGCTTCAGAAGTCTATTAAATCCTTCACGGACATAAATCATTAAACTCAATTCATAGAGAAAATCCCAATATGTAAACCCATTTACTATTGAAATCTTACTGGAGCGTCTAGTCAATATGCAGCCTGTCATGTTTAGCATTCAACTTTCCAGAGTATCTATTGGCCTGATGCTACTCTTTAATCTGGGTTCTTCCACTTTCTGAGTCTGGTATGCCAAATTGAAATTTGAATGAAACATGAACTCCTTAAATGCTTTTTTATAAAATGTCATGTCCCCTGCCACAGTGTTTTATTGGATAAAAGCTTTTGATGCATAGCATCTTCTACCTGTTCACTGCTGAAGTTGATCACTGTTTATTTGAAAATTTCACACCTTAAAGCATGCTGAAGATAGTATCAGCTTGTTTATTGTTATTAAATTCTATTAATTACTAGTATTGGTGCTCCTATCCTGTTTATTGCTTATTACTTGTTTGTTATTCGTGGGACAACTTTTAATTGTAATTGACAGCAGCAGTTGTTGACTTGCATATTACAAATTAGTTTCTTAAAATGTTACAAGTCATGAAGGGCTTGCATCTAAAGGGTATTGTAAATTATGAGTAATTTTTGTATATTGATCATGTCCTTTCATGATCACTCAATTGTATGTTGCGTTGCGAATAATTTACAACTGGTGAGGCTTTGAGCATGAGGTAGCACATAATACATATAAACATGCCTCTTTTATGTCAAGAGGCAGAAATGAAAAATTATTTTGGTGGTTTGAGGTTAAGTGGGCAGGAAGGAAAATTAACGATGTTATTTATCATTTTGCTAGCTGGGGCATGAAAGAAAATGGCTGAGTCATAGGCTTATAGCTTAAGCTATATGTTTTTTAAATATTGTGCTTGTGTATGTGTTCATTTTTGCCACGATAAATTTCAGCAAATCCAGAATATGTTTATCCAGTATTATCAAAGTTTACATAATTATTCTTTTTATCTTACAGGAAAAGCTTGCATCAAGAAAGTACTGCTTAGTAATTGTCTTCAGGAACTAATGGAGCTTCACCAGGTAGATTGTATAAAAAGTTATTTGTAATTATAATATCTTTAAAACCAAATATCACAGTATCCAGCTCTCCCTCTCTGGTTGGTTCTAGTTCCTTATAAGTTATAAGCTTTAATTTGAAGCTTTATGTTGAGTATGGTATTATGTGTTTCAGGAAAGTGAAGAAGAAGTCACAGACACAGAACAAGCTGAAAACTGGTTCTCTTTGACTTCTGCCCAACGTATATGTGGTGGGTATCTTACATAGGTTGAAGTTTTAGGACTTTTTTACTCCAGCTCCCGGTTTATTCTACTCTATCTTAGCCTGTTTGTGATATGTTTGCATGGGTAGTATTAGACTATGAGGGATTGTTCTTAATTGATACTTTACATATTATGTTACTAACAATGAATAAGGAGTGGCCAATTGGCCGTGACTAGGTGTAATGAACTGTCAGTTTGACATTAGTGAATTTTTTTCTGTTTGTGGGGGTTGGGGGGGAGGCTCTTCTATAATACACCATATAAAGGGTTTGTTTTAAGGCAAAAAACCCGTAGTGCATCTGCAACTAATTTATAGTTAAATAAAATGTAGTGAATCTGTAGCTAATTGGTAGTTAAACAATCTGTAAGGAATCATTAGCTATTAATTTAAAACATATCATGATCATCCATCTCATGTCAACCCTAGAAGCAAGGTTATCAAAATTGCGATTTAGATCTTAAGATCGTGCAATTTCACGATTTAGAAGAAGGCTGAAGCGGGTTGTTGCCACACGATGGGAGAAGAAGAAAATGAAACGGTGCTCTGTTGGAAGGGATATAAAGCTAACACATTAATTAGGGTTACTTTTAAATGGGCTTGGCCCAGTAACAAATAAATGTGGTGTAAAGTATTTTAAGGGGGTCTAAAGATCCCAATAATAAGTAATAGTATTAAACTCCATTTAAAAATTAATAATATTAAAATACTTAATAGAAACACTTAGTTATATGTTAGGATTTTATATTATATCTATACACATACATATATTATTTTAGTATAATTTTTAATATTAGTAGGATCTTACAATCTTTATTATGATCCTACATTTTACGATCTAGCTACCCCCTTCCGATCCCACATAATTAATTTGGTAGGATCTTTCGATCTAGTAGCGATCTTACAAGTTATGGTCTTGCTACCCCCTTCCCGATCTTGACAACATTGCCTAGAAGCATCAAAATATAAGCAGAGAGTTGGTAGAAAGGCATAAAGGATGTTGGGAGAGTGAATTGGAGCATTTAGGGCTCCCAAATGTCCTTGTTATTTATTTATTTGTTCAATCATATCATTGTAAATCTGTTTACACTTTACATTGCTCCTATCTAACTGATTTGAGTAGTTGCTGTGAAATACTATGTTGTTATCATTCTGTCCTTTATTTTTCTGCAGATATGTTTCTTGCTCTTGATAAGGATTCAAACGGGTCATTGGGTAAACAGGAGCTGCGAGAATATGCAGATGGTACCCTGACTGAGATTTTTATTGAGAGAGGTAGAAACTATTATCACATTTCAATTCTGGGGTAATTTTTTTACTAGTAATGTCCATTGTGGGAATGTCTAAATACAATTTTACTTATTTTAAACTCCAAAGTCTCAGTTTCCTTGAATTTCCTATTGGTAATAATAGCCATTGTTACTGCCGTTGTTCTGCTTTCAAGCTTGGGCAGCAATGTGCATTGTGATCGTCGCTTGCAGTCTGATACTCGTTGTCTTTTCAAAATTAAAGAACTAAATAAATCAATATGCTTCCTGTAGTATACGATGAACATGTTCGCCGTGGAAAGAGTGGTGGTGGAAATGTCCGGGAGATGGATTTTGATAGTTTCTTGGACTTTGTTCTGGCTTTAGAAAATAAAGACACCCCAGAAGGCTTGACATACTTGTTTCGTTGTCTTGATCTTCAAGGGAGGGGTTACCTTACTACAGCGGATATTCATTCTCTTTTCAGGTAAACTGTCACGCTGATGATACACATCTATTTTCTATTTACCTGAATTATTGAATTAGTGTTTGTTTTCTAGAAAAGTATGGACTATTTAGTACAATAACTGGAAGAATAGAAGGGGAGCGTCTATTTGTGGAGATGTTGCCTGATACAATCTTCCTATATTAAAAAAACTGCTGTTTCCTGCTTGTAGTGCTTGAGCAAGTCCTGCAAGTCTCAAATAGACAGTGACAAATCAGTTAGGACTTATGAGATAGGGATCCTTGAAATTTTCTTTGTCGCTTAACTAACATTGTTACTATATAATATAATTTAACATTATTACTTTTACTTCTCTGTTCTCACTAAGGTTTTATTCTTGTGAATAAACAAAACAGAGACGTACACCATAAATGGATTGAGGGTGGCAACTATGAACTTTGTATTGAAGATGTACGGGATGAAATCTGGGATATGGTTAAGCCGAAAGATCCCCTCAAAATAACATTGGCTGATCTACTGGGCTGCAAACAGGGTGGAACTGTAGCCAGCATGCTCATAGATGTGCGCGGTTTCTGGGCTCATGACAACAGAGAAAATCTTCTACAAGAAGAAGAAGAACCAGAAGAAGAATAGCTCTCTGGTCAGGGTCATGCTAACAGAAAGTTGCTGCCGTAAATTAACCTCGTAATGTAACCCTCGTGCTGTGAAATTAGTTGCGTTCATCTGAATGTTACCTGTAATAACACCATAAATTAGTGTATCTAGCCACTGGTTCGTAGTGAGAACTTGAACTTATTGTTGTAGCCTAATGCGTTTGTTATGATTGAATATAAAACTAATAATATTGGTTTGTTGTCAATGACTCAATGGTATGTTATGTCCAATATTTTCAGTTTGTCTATCAAGTATCAACTTAAAGGTGAACTAAATTGACGAAAAGATTCTAAAATTTGTGATAACAATGAATTAAAGTTAAACTTGTAGAGTATTTAAGATACAAGTCTCCAATATTATCGTCTAGTATTCCAAATTTTATTTTGGTGTGACAATAAATGATTTCATCACTAATATATTAAATAAAATTTGGATAAACTAAAATAATATTCTTCCTTAAAAAAAAAAAAGAAGCTAAAGTAATGTTTTTATTTTCATTTGATAGTAGATGAATGAATGTTTTTATTTGCATATATATTTTATCAAAAATAAATTTTTGATTAACCATTCATTAACAAAAACTTCTTTTCAAGTGGGAGTGACTCGTCTATTTGTACCTCTTCGTTTCAACTAATTTTTCTCATGTTGACAGATTACATGTATTTTTTTTTTGTTTGAATAACTGTGCAATTTATTCTATAAATGTTTATTGAAGTTGGCCATTCTTTCTTATATTCATATTTCATGTATGCATAAACAAAACTTGTCACACAAAATGACAATATAAATCCCTTAGGTATATGTTTATTATTTTTTATATTTACATAATAAAATATGGAGTTTTATATCATAAAAAAAAAATTAGGTACATTTTTTATATTTATAATTTGTAACAAAATTTAAAAAAAATTATGAACTTTAGGAAATTATAATTAGTTTAAATAAGAATTATACAAAAAACACATTAAAAAAATGCACATAAATTTTGTTCTAACATAACATGATACTTATTTCTTATGAATAAATATTAACTCGTGTTTGACATGAGTATTATATTAGTTTTAGGAAAAGAACAATGATTAAATAAGCGAGACATTTGAATCATGGTTCAATTATTTAAAGTACGGTTAAACTGGATCCAGTAGTAAATAAATAAAAGTATTAACTTTTTCTTTTGTAAAGAACAAACAATTAAACTAATCACAGTTGACCGTAGTCCAATTCGGTTCTATTCGATTTAGAACCAACTGACAATCTGACCGGTTTTCATTTGAACCAACCGGTTTGGTTCTTAAAACACCGATCTAACCACAAGGTACGCGTGGGTAACAACAGTACTGCGGTGACCCAAACGCCTCGGAAGCACTTTTGCACGCCACGCTTTATTTCCCATCCACGCTCGTAACCTTAAGCTCTGAAGGACACGCGCCGAGCAGATCCTAACGCAACCGGTACTCGTGCTGTTTTTATCACCGGAGGTAGCCGGTGGATTGGTTCCGTTGCCGGAGTTACAAACGCACTTGCCAAGAACAACCAGTATCCAAATTTAATTAATTACATTTTTGTCCCTCCAACTATGCATGCATTGGGGTTTTCAATTTCAGTTTCAGTCCCATATTGCAATCCCACATTCTCAATCAATCCCTCCTCTACCATTGGCTTCGATTTGAGTTGTGGATTTTCCAAACCAATTACATGGGCGGTGCAAAGAGATAGAATACCTTGCTGGAAGCGTAGTAGCTATGTCGTTCGTGCTCAAAAGAATGACGATGATGGGTTTTACATGAGAAAAAGTGTTGAACTTGCAAGAAAGGGTTTAGGGTATACAAGCCCTAATCCATTAGTTGGATGTGTTATTGTAAAAAATGGTGAAGTGGTTGGTCAAGGTTTCCATCCTAAACCTGGCCAACCTCATGCTGAGGTCTCTCTCTCTCTCACTCTCCTTTTTCCTTTTATTTACTTTTAAAAACAACTTAGGCTTCTTTAGATTAAAAGCTGTTATATATAAGCTATGAAGCACCTATACTTCTGATCATGTGTTTCCTTGTTCGATAATAACACATTAATTATATTTAATTAATTTATTTTTTCAATTAATACCGATGTCAACGTGTCAGTGTCAGCGTCGATATCATGTTGAGTGTCTATGTCAATATCTGTGCTTCAGAGGTTATAAGATGTCTTTGTAAGTTATCTTTACGGGGATAAGTTGTTTTTATAAACTCTTTCAACTAGTTCAGAAGTGCTTATATCAATAAATAATCTTAAACAAATAAGTCAATTCAAATAGGCTGATGCAATTAATGTTCGTCTCTTGTCTCTTGTCTTCCCTGTACATTTCATTTCAAGCCTAATTTGAATTCAAATCATGATTTTTGTGAGACTGCTTGACAATCCAACCTAGGACATACATGTTTCACTGTCTAGTTTTAATCTTTCCGAGATTCTGTATTTGTATTTTTTGCTGAATGAGGAGATGATGATATTTCAGGTGTTTGCTCTGAGAGATGCTGGTGATTCAGCCGAGAATGCGACAGCTTATGTCAGCTTGGAGCCTTGTAATCATTTTGGGAGGACTCCGCCATGTACTGAGGCTCTCATTAAAGCCAATGTTAAAAAGGTTGTTGTTGGGATGGTGGATCCAAATCCCATTGTAGCATCCCAAGGGGTAGATAGATTAAGAGGTGCCGGAATTGAAGTTGTTGTTGGTGTCGAGGAAGAACTGTGCAAGAGCCTTAATGAGGCCTATATTCATCGCATGTTGACTGGAAAGCCTCTGCTTACTTTGAGGTAATTCAATCCCACCTCTATTTTTATGTATATCACAAAACATTAAGGTGTAGTTTGGTCCATATAGCCAACCCTACTTAGTGGGATAAGACTTGGTTGATGTTGTTGTAATCTCCCACTCGCTTTTCATAAAGATTCATTTGTGGTTGTTTCTTCGATTACAAATTGGAGTTTGATTTTTGATTTATGGAGTGCCCTGCACTTTTATTTTAATTCTAAGACAAACGTACATTTCATAGCTTAGCCTTTTTATATCACAGGTACTCTCTTTCTGTCAACGGGAACTTGTTGGACTCACTTGGGAATGGAGTTACAGACTCTGGTGGTTACTATTCTAGGCTATTACAAGAATATGATGCAGTTATACTGTCTTCTTCCTTATTCCGCGAAAGTTTGTCTGCAGACTTGGTACCTTCATCTCAAGAATCAGGAGCCAATCAACCTATTCGGATTATTATGCATAAAGATCATGGTTCTCCAAATCAAATTCCATTAGTCATCAATGAAGTTACTGGTAAAGTGATAATCTTTACAAATTGTAGAACAGCAACAGCTCCAGAAGAGGCTCAACAAGGAATTGAAATTGTATCTTTGGATCAAATAAATCTGGATGTGATCTTGGATTATTGTAATCGTCAAGGATTGTGCAGTGTTCTGTTAGATATGAGAGGGAATTTGAACGAATATGAAGAGCTTGTTAAAGAGGGTATTAAGAAGAAATATATTAATAAATTTGTGACAGAAATTTTGCCAGTTTGGAATGGATGTAATCAGAATGATCCTCTATTGCCATTAAAGAACTTAGATCACGGAGTAAAAGTGGAAAATTTACGCTCCATGGCATCGGCTCAAAGTGTCATAATTGAAGGATCTCTGAATTTTGAATAATTGGATTCACAGATGCCCAGGACTCCCATCTGTCGTTCTTTTTGTGCTACGTTTTTCAAGGGCATTATGTGTTTGTGTAGACTAAAACTTAAAGGCGGTTTTCGCATTGTGGCCGGTGGAAACTCAGAGTGTTTATGCTATGAGCAACTATCTTTTACTTGCATTTATTTGGGACCACATTTTTATGAGCTGGAATTTGTTGCTTGTATGCCACACGTGGATTCTAAACTGTGGATGTGAGCAATTTGATTTGATCGGGATTCTGGATAGTTTGTGTGACAGATTCACAAGTAGCAGAGAAAACAGTGTACTTAATTTAAGCTTCCCTTTTCATCTGCATCGTTTATCTGTTTAGTTTGTGATGCCTAGATCTCCATTTGAAAGGACTCCCAAGTACAACACAGACATAGGGACCTCAAAAGAACAATTTTTTTAGGTGAATTATCTGATCAATAAGTAAACATGCAGAGACCCTTTTGCCCGAGCTTCAGTGTCTGCAGTCTAAAGGTTCTTCAACCTCCCAACTTGTTTGCATTGTCACTGTCAACCCCAAATTCTTACTTAGAGCTTAGAAAATTGTTTAATCATTAATTGTCATTTGATAAAAGTGCTACTTTGATCTGATGAAACCGTGATAAGCTGTAATTTAGAAAAAGCTTAGAGAATTATTTTCAAAATGGCTGCAACATTATATCTCAATCACACTCTTGCTTGGTGCTGGGGTTCGTGTGCCAAGCACTGTGTTAGGAATTACAGTTGTTTGAGGAACATTTGTGATGTTAATTCAAAAGGAAACCACAGCATTGTTCTTTGGAGAAAGAGTTGAGCATAAAGCAAAGTTAAGAATGCAAATTGCATTACCTTTTTTATTCCTTTATTCAACTTATTCAGTAAGCTTAGAAGAAAAAGATTGGAGTTAAAAAACGTTTTCCTAGAATGATTTAATCACCAACAGGTTGTTATGGCTTGTTGCATCCTCTTAATAAAAAATCAGACTATCAAAAGAGTCCTTTAGTTGTAAAAAAATAAGAGTCCTTTAGTTGAAATCCCTGTGTATTCCGGTAGGTATGTTGTGTGGCGTGGCACCTGATATTTATTATTTCATAGTCTTAAAGTTGCGGAAGGAAAAGGAAAAAAAATCAAGAAAAGAAAATTGAACCGGTAAATGCAGTGGTAGACTGGTGGACAACTTGATTATCATGCTCAATGAATACAATTAGTAGATGAAAGTATAACATTCTTTACAAATTTATGTGGTTGTATCAAAGATAATTCCCAATGTTAATGTGTCCGGTACTAAAACAAAAAAGAGGGAGTATATTCTGAATATAATTTCTGATTCTAATGTACAAAGACAAAGGTTAAGATACATTAATTCTGTTAATTAATATCCTCTAATAATGGAAAGAAAATAAATAAATAAAAAATGAAATCGACTGTGCAAATAAAAGGAAATAAATCTGTACAAATAATGAAGATCTCTCTAGAATACAAGTATGACCCAGATCATAGCATTGGCAACCAACAGTCGAGGACAGTTGCATAAAATTAAAACAAAGCAAGCAGAATCTCCCTAATGTTATAGTTTATCAGCTGCAATTCAAGTTTACTTTATGTGTATCCACGAATCTGGAACAAATGATGTTTGACTTACGTCGGAGGGAGAGTGAAAGGGTAAAAAGTGGCTACAGAAAAAAGGATGAGCCCGAGGTTGTAGAACCAAGAGCTGCGGATCCCTCAAACATATTGAACAATTATGTCTCTAATTCAGAGGCCAAATTACCTTTTCATTACCACAATTCCATCCCTCAAAAAATGTCATGTACACATTGAAAGCAGAAGTGTATGAGCCCAAGGTATAGCTATATATTTTATGTTCTAATTTTCCCAGTCATGGAGTTAAATTAGTTGACTGGAACAAGTTGTGTCCAACTACATCCAGGTATCTTGATGATTTTCTTTCCTTCCACACCAGTTGTCAACTTCTTGGCATCATTCCATTTTCCAACAGTGGCATATATACCAGAAAGAAGAGAATAGTAACCAGCTGTTTCACTCTCAAGCTTAATGCAATGCTGAGCAGCTATTTCCCCAAGCTTCACATTATCATGTAATCTGCAGGCAAGAAGTAGAGCTCCCCAAACACCACCATTTGGTTGCATTGGCATATTAATTATAACCTTATACGCTTCATCCAACCATCCGGCTCTCCCCAAAAGATCAACCATGATTCCATAATGATCAACCGAAGGCACAAGGCCGTTGTCCTTCATGGAGTTAAAGCACATGTAACCTTCTTCAACCACTCCAGCATGATTATAGGCAGTTAGAATTCCGGTATAGGTGGCTAAATTAGGGCTAATACACTCTCCAACCATCTGTTTAAATAACTTAACTGCATCAGGCGCCCTTCCATTTATTCCACATCCAAAGATCATTGCAGAATATGCAACCACATCCCTCTTTCTCAGGCCATGGAATAGCTCATATGCCTTGTCAATGCTTCCACACTTTGCATACAAGTCAATTAACGCAGTGGCCAAATGATCATCTAATACAATTTGAAATTCATTAATGTGTGACTCAACCCAGCGCCAATGTTCTAGACTCCCCAATTGTGAACAAGCTGATATAATGCTAGTCAAAGTCATCTTGTCTGGATGCACAAAGATATCTGGTTTAAGCATGACATTAAATAGGTCAAGTGCTTCTTTTGGTTTACTATTTTGAGCATAACAAGCTATCATAGCATTATATGAGAGCAAATCTTTATCATTGATCTGGTCAAAGAGCTCGCGAGCCGAGTCAACATCCCCACTCTTCGAATACCCGCCAATCATAGTTATCAAAGAAACACTGTTTCTCCTTGCCATTGCATCAAAAAATTCTCTAGCTGACACAATGCTTCCACAGTCGATGTAACCAGTAATCATTGTATTCCATGAAGCAAAATTCCTCTCTGGCATTTGTCGAAACAAATAACAGGCCTCGTCCATTTTTCCTTCTTTGGCATATCCAGAAACCATAGAGTTCCAAGAAATTACATCTTTCCTAGGAATCTCGTCAAAAAATTGTTGAGCCTCATCCAAGTTACCAGCTTTTAGATACCCACTTAACAGAGAATTCCAAGAAACAACATTTCTGTCAGTCATTTCATCAAACACCTTACGTGCAATCCCCACATCACCAATTTTGCAGTAGAAATCCAGCAGAGACGTTTGTACATATACACAGGTATTAAATCCAAATTTATGAACTTGCCCATGAATTGATACACCACACAAATTATCCTGTACCCTAGCACATGATTTTAGAGCAGAGGATATAGAATGTGAACTTGGACACAGACCCATCTTCCTCATTTGATCATAGAGAGAAACAGCTTCAAAAAATTGACCCTTTTGAGAGAAGAATCGAATGACACAACCCCACGAGAAGGAATCTGGATTTCGAAGATGGTGAAGAATTGAGAGGACATAGTGTGATATAGTTTTGTAATTGGTGATATCCCAGAGAAGAATGTGATGAATGAAAAGGGGTTCAAGACGAGTAAGGCCATTGGTGAAGATTTGGGCATGGATTTGTTTTGCTTGTTTTACAGTTGAACACTTTTTCATCAATGTTATCAATTTTGTAGCAATCATTTATCTATATTTACCAGTACAATGTTTGAGTAAAATATCATTCTATATTGAAATTTGTTGGAACTGTAGGCGCAAATATAGAACCTCAATTTCCCGAATAATAGATTATTTATACAAATATTACATTAGACATTTAAGTAAATTGATTCATATTTACAATTTCATGATTCAAAAGAGCAGTTTACTCTAACTTGTTTGTTATAATGAAAATGATAAACTCACAAAATTCCAATGATTTAAATATTATCGATCTCTTTGAATTTCAATGGTTTAGAATATTTGTATTTAGAGATCGTGCTAAAATTATGATTGAATTTACTGTATATTTGATCAAAGTTGATTTCTTAATCTAGATAAAACAACGTTGCAGTAAGATAAAAATTCAAAATACGAAATCACAACAAAAAAACTATATATATATATATATATATATATATATATATATATATATATATATATATATATAAAAGTCACTATTGAAATGAAAGATAAAAAATAAAACGAATTAGATAGATGATTTTAAGTCGTAAAATGACATTAAACCACTGATCTCTGATATATGGAAAAGAGAAGTGTGTGTCATTAAATAAAATTAAAACCAAAGTAAATTAATATTTATCATAAATTTTATCTATAAATATTTGTTTGTCTTTTAAAAAAAATTGAAGAATAAAAATATTATTATTAATTAGTAATACTAATAGTCATTTTACATAGGTCAAATACGAAATTTAAACTATGTACCTTGAAGTCAAAAATTATATTATTACTATCAATCTAAAGCATGTTAGACAAATAAATCCTATAATTTATAGATAAAATAGACTCCAATAACTCAACATTCAATTTAAAAGATAAGTAAAAATAATTATAATAAAGATTTGCCACCGATTTACCTATAAATTTTTTAAAAAATTGAGTTTACACCAAAGTTTTTTGTTTGTCTTAACCTTCTTACAAACAAAATAATTGGAAATTGATAATTTAATATTTAGATAAAAAGTATATAAAATCTAGAAAAAGTTATTATCTTTATAATTCAGATTTTAAATTTCTTGAATAAATCGTTTTAAGTAAAAATTATTTACCACTTAAATTAAATCACTTAATTATTGTGAGATTATAATTAACATTTGTAAAAATAAAATCATAATTATACAACATATAAGACGACAAAGTTATGTTGTAAATCAAATATAACTTTGTCGTACTAATATGAGTCATTATAATACTTATTTAAAAAAAAAATTAAAATTTCTATGAGTCGAATATACAACATATAAGACGACAAAGTTATATTTGATTTATTAACACTTGTGATTGATATGGTCTAACATTTACCTTTTTATTTGTCAAATAACAAATGTCTTTAAATCATTAGTTAAAAACTGAAATACAAAAAGATTATTATATTAAAAGTGTAAAGAAAAACGTGCATTTAGATTTTTGAACGTTTAACTTTCATTTTTCTTTAATATAAAATTTTATTTTTTGATTTTTTTAAGAGGACGTTTTTTATTTTAACGGGATATAATAATTGGAGTGTCTACACTCTATAGTCTATACAATCATACACGAGAGGATCTACTTTTGTTCTTTGTTGTGTCTCTAGGACCCACAAACAAAACACTGACGTGGGATGTAGTGTACCCTTGTGCGTGTCCTCCAAGTCCCGAGACAACAAGCCCCACATAAATAAAGACTTCACGAATTTTAGAGACTTCGCAACAAATAAGGCTCATGTGCTTTATTTGTTTTTTTTATCATTGGTGTTTGATTTTAATTAATTTTAAAGAGATTAAAATAAATAACAAAACAAAAATATTTGTAAGCACAAAATTAGAACAAAAAAATTATATAAACTAAAACAAAAAACGCGTATTTGTAAGAACCAATCATATATTTAAGTCTATTGATTATTTAATTTTAGGATTAAATATAAATTTGATCTTTATAAAATAAAAATATAATTTTTAATTAAGACAAAATTATCATACATACAGATTATTAATTGGTGTTAAAAAACTTATTTACAAGAAGTGAAGTCAAAATTCTATTTATAAGTTTGTATTTAAGTTACCTTTATCATGAGTTTTTTACATTTAAAAAAATTATATTCAAATGTTAAAAAAATCTAAATTTATGTAGAATAACTTTTTATAGTATTTTAAATATATTTACAAAAAAATCATTCAAATTATTTTTACGTTGAAAAATAATTAAACATGTTTTATTCTATAGGAATTAAATTTTTTGACTTTGCTACATACACTCCTAAAATATTTCCTAAAAACAAAATACCCAAAATTCTCTTGCTTATTTGCCTCATTCAATAACTCTCATTTTTCTCTTCATCACCATCATTGACCTCATAACTCACACATCACAACTCATCAATAATTCACTCGTCATAACTCATTCAAAACTCACATCAGTCACTCATAATATACACCTCATAAGTCTCTTATTTATATTGTGGTTAAAGTCACCGACAAAGTATGTTTACTGATTTGCACTTGAGTTCATTTTTTTCCTTCAAAATATGAGGATTTTTCGTGAACGCAGTTCACGTATGTCGTAAATAATTCATTGAATGCAAACTTAAACCATGTATCCTTACACGAATTGAATTCACGTATGTTATTAAATTTAAGAAATCACAGACAATACATGAATCCAGTTCACGTAAGGATACACAATTTAAGTTTGCGTATGTAATGAAATTTAAGAATTTACACGCACTACGTGAATACAGCTCACGTACACTCATGTGAATTGAGTTCACGTAGCTTGCGTTAATTCAGATCACATAAATGTACATGAATTAAACTCATATATGTGATCTCAGTTCAATATGTGAGACATATGTGAATTGAATTCACGTATGTTTTCGTGAATTCAGTTCACATAAACGCACACAGATTTAGTTCGTGTAAACACTCGTGAACTTAGTTCACGTATGTTCCTACACAATTTCAGCCCACTTACGCAAACTTGTATCGCATACGTTTCTACACAAACTCATTTCACATAGGTCATACGCAAATTCAGTTAATTTAGGTTCCTGGGCAGACTCAGTTTGCATACGCATGGTGACTATTAGAATCATCATTGTTGTTCCGGTATCAAATGTCGACAAAATGAGTTTTATTTTCACCCAAATCAATTTTCAATCGCATAACCCTAGCTAAATATTGTAAAAAACAAGAAGAAGAATAATATTGATGCAAACTTGACGTAAATGAGATGCAACAAAGATGATTGAATATGTTGAAAATGCAGGAAGAAGGAGAAATGAGTGTACGGAAAAAAGATGAATATAAATGTGAGATAAAAAATAAAAATAAAAAAGATATTTTGAATATTTTATTTTAATAAAAAATTTGAGTGTCGCATATAACAAAAAGAAAAGTGTGGGTAGCAAAATTGTAAAAAAAAATCTATAGCAACTAAAATTTATATTTTATTTATGGAATACAGAATTACATAAATAGTAATAGTTGTAAAAAAACAATCATAAATAATACCGAAGAAAAGGAAAGCAGTATTGTTGGGAGTGTATATCCAAATCCAACAAAATCCTGCATATACGGAGAGAGACAATGACTTGACATTGACACTCACGCAGTCCATCCCGTTAGCTAACGTGCGCATCCTCTCTCTCTCTCTCTTCACTGTTTACTGTTTACTGTTTACCATCAGCACCATTTCCATTAATTCATTAAATAAGCTCACCAAAACACATTTCTCGTCCCACAAATACCAACCATCCGGTGTCGTTTCCCTGTAATTAATTAATTTACCACTTAATTTAACTACCTACATTATGGTAGATCAACATCAACACTCTGCTTCTCTATTCAACCTGTGACTCCCAACTACTGCTGCTTCGGTTCAACCTGAGTAAGATTTCTAAACTTTCTTTTTTTTTTTTTTTTAAACTTTATCTATTATAAACTACCACCATTTCTTTTATTTCAACTATAGAAATATAATAAATCTGAACTATAGAATCTTATTATAGGGGTTTTAGGGTTACTCTTTCTTCTTCATTGTAAACCTCATTCCTTCTGCAAAGTTAAGATGTTTGGGTTCTCTCGAAGACGCACCAAACTCGGAAGGTAATAATGTTTTCATTTCTTTCTTTCTCTATAATATTCTCATGCAATGTGTGCATTGTTGTTGTTAGATTGAAGGTTCAGCAGCTTTCTGAGGGTACTAGAAGTCCTATTACTGTAAGGCACCCCAAACGAATTCCAAACTCCATTCTCAATGTAACCTTTCTTTCTTTCTCATATACCTTCACTGTTTATTATTAATCATTTATCGTTCTGTTAGAACTAGTAATCTGTAAGGCATGTTTATGTTTGGTTTCACACTTGGAGATGTTAGAATTGATTCTGAACGTGGAAAATTAATTTTGACATGTTTGGTTGCTCTCGAGTAGAGTTCATCTTGCCTCTAGAAATGACTCTAACTTGAAGTTAGAATTTATTGTTAAAGTCACTTTTATGTAAAATCAATTTTTGTCACCGCAGAACCAAACATTTGGAAAATCATGGTGGATCACCATGATTTGCCAATCCCACCATGAAACCAAACATAGACACACATTGGCAGTTACAACAAAAGACAAAGTGTCATAAACAGTTACAGACACAAACAATAATAAGTCTAGGCAGTTACAAATCAATCAAATTTGTGCTAACATTAATGTTTCTTGTGCCTCACATAAGTTTGTTTAATTAGAGGCCTGTTGCTGACGCATTTCTAGCTTCTTGTGGAATTGGAATTTAGAATAGTCTAGTTTTTAGCTCATTTCATTTCATGTCAGGGAGAAGGAGAAGAAGACGGGGATGCAGTTGCAGGGTCGAGTGGTCATTCTGATGAAAATGAAAATGTTTGCTCCGATATCAGTAGTTCTAGCTCAGGCGGGTCAGATAACTGGGTGGTCTTGTCAATTTCTGGGGATAAGCCCACTCCTAGATTCAATGTTGTGTATCTCTATCTTCTCTCTTTTTCATTCTTTTCTTTTTTTCACTTTATGCCTGCTAGTATAATACTATTATTGTTAGGTGTGACTCACTGTAATAGCAGTTAGTTAGTTATTTATGGCTAAATGCCTAAATTCTCAAGTGTAGTAATTTAACTGTTTCTATTATTGTTTTTTCTTTGTGAGTAGCATGCGGCAGCTGTCATTGGAAACAAGATCATAGTGGTTGGCGGGGAGTCTGCTACTGGATTGTTAGACGATGTGCAGGTATGGTATGAGTCAGTTGTTGCTAATAACAGTAGAATAGTCTGACTATTATATCACCCATCCACATTAACATTAACTACTTTGTTCCTTTCTAAAACTGCAATGTGCTCTTGGTGCTTTTCCTTTTTATTCTCAGGTGCTAAATTTTGATACATTTTCATGGACCACTGCATCATCAAAGCTTTACTTGTCACCCAGCAGTCTTCCCCTAAAGATTCCTGCATGCAAGGGTCATAGTTTGGTAATCATATCCGATTTGCGACATTTGCTTACCACTGCATATTAATTGTCTTCTGTTTTAATCTTTCGGGATAATGCTCTCCTCTTCTTGTTTCAATGTCCCCTTTGCCATTGCTTGCTTCATTGTCTAAGACATGAAATACACATATTTCAAGATGCAATGTTCATCCAATTAAATTTCTCTATAGTCAACACAATACAAAAAGTTGCCTATGTGTCTAATCACGCTATTCATCGCCAATTCTAGCTGTTGATGTGCACAATATAGAAACTATGGGGCCTCAAACAAGTTAAAATCGTAAGAACACCATGATATATAGGAGAAAAGAAAAAGGAAATGAACGGGATTTTTCTTTAATACATAGGTTAACAAAAGTCCACCAGGAATGAGGTGTAAAGTAACAAATATGAACTTGCAGTGAGGAAAAGGATAGGGTGGCAGGTGGCACTTCTATATATTCTTACAACTGATTTATTTTTGTTTGAAATTTAAAATTGATATTAATTTGTGTCTGATATCAAGTCAAGTCTTTTACGCCTGATGATAATTTGACCAGGTATCGTGGGGGAGAAAGGCACTCCTCATTGGAGGGAAAACAGATCCTGGAAGTGACAGAATTTCAGGTTCAATTCTTGTTCTTCACATGTAATATAGTTCACGTTGTAATGTTATTCTGATGATCTTTTTGGTATTTGTAGTATGGGCATTTGATACAGAAAGTGAGTGCTGGTCTCTCATGGAGGCAAAGGGAGACATACCGGTAGGAGTTTTTGTTTTTAGCTGTGCTGCTCTCTGTGGTAGAAATGTTCTTGGGCATTGTTTTCTTACTGATATAAAAAACCAACACTAGGAAGTCAATGGAATATTTTTCTTCACAATATTAGTATATATGGTTATAATTACTATAATTAATTTATAAGAACATTTAAAAAATTAACTAGGATACGATTGAGGATTGTCCAGTAGTGGAAAAAGCTTTGTAAGTTGGTCGAAACTGATATTTTTCACTCACGACAAAGGTTTAATGTTCATTCGTATGTTACATCTCAGTTCTGACTAGTTATATTATTGTGAAGTCGAGCATAAACAATTTCAGATAAACAATATAGAATAAAATCTGTGACGAGACAATACAAAACTAACATTTATTTTCATTAATTGAATTCTTGATACTGATTTTGATACTGGAGCTTTACATCATATAGCTAGGCACTACTTACCTAAGGTTTATTCTTGGTAGGTTGCTCGCAATGGTCACAGTGTTGTTAGGGCAAGCTCTTATTTGATATTGTTTGGGGGTGAAGATGGAAAAAGAAGGAAACTGAATGATCTGCATATGTTTGATCTCAAGTCATTGACATGGCTTCCACTTCACTACACGTAAGTGATTTGAAACAGAAAGAACTTTGAAAAGAAAAGGTTGAACTTAGATGTGATTATCTGCTCATAATCATCACGCAATGCAAATGTTACATTGCTTTTGCTTGCAGGGGAACAGCACCTTCTCCAAGATTGAACCATGTAGCAGCTCTTTATGATGATAAAGTTCTTTATATATTTGGAGGATCATCAAAATCCAAAACCTTAAATGATTTATATTCACTTGACTTTGAAACGGTGAGTGGTGTTGGTCCCTATTATGTTTTATGTCTTTACTGTAATAGCGAAAGAACTCAGCAAATGGATGAAGAAGAGATGAATAACTATTGTATTAGCAACCGAAAATCAACAGAGTTGTAAGAGAAAATAGTACTGTCTCTGCATCCCTAAACCCTAAACCACCCATTGTTCCCTCTTTTCCCTATATCCATATTCTTCCTCCCATAACCACCTTGACAGCTCAGCATCCCCTTATTCCTTGCCTCCCCCCATCCCTCTCCTTTTGCGGACATAAACCTTCAGGCTCTGAGCCTTGCTGAGCCCACATCCTGATCTAGTGCTCTATCAAATAGCATGCTGTGAAACCTTTTAATTTCTCCAAGATGCTGATTCAATTAAATATTATAAAAATATATGTTTCTTCAGATGGCATGGTCAAGAGTAAAGGTTCGAGGTTTCCACCCATCGCCTAGAGCTGGTTGTTGCGGCATTTTATGTGGTACTAAATGGTATATTACAGGGGGCGGAAGCAAGAAAAAACGTATGTTTTGTAATGATGCACTTGTTAATAAACCTAATTTCTTTCTTTTGGTAATGTGAACTGTTATTATGCTTCATTTTCTGGGAAATAATTCATTCATTACCCTGATCTACCTTAATGCAGCTGCCTTTTGTTTCCAGTCTCTTGCTGTCGAGTAACTTTATTACCATTTCTTTATTCATTAAGTATTTTGGGCTCAATTTAAACTTAGGGCCATGAGAATTGGAGAAATAATATTTCTAAAAGAAAAAGACTGATTGAGTTTTGAATTATGTTCTGACTCTAAAGTACAAAAAGAAAAAGTATATCATTATTATTATTATTAAAGTTAAATGAATATGAAGTCTTTTTTTCCCATGACACTAAATGATTTAGCTGTAACTTAGTTGGGAAGTAAATATTTTTGAAGTGAATTTTACTGTATTAGTATTGATGTTTTGTTTATAAATTGTGCTTTGGATTATGCATTTTTACTGTATTCCCACCTTCATTTTCCAGGACATGGAGAGACTCTAATTTTTGATATTGTAAAACATGAATGGTCTGTGACAATTACCTCACCTCCATCTTCTATCACTACCAACAAGGTGCGCCTATCATTTTCTCATCCCTCCTACTTGCCCCATTCAGTGCTATTTTTGTTTTTACTTATCGAATTAATAATAATTAATAGACAATACTCTCTCATTGGAAAATGGTACTTCGGTCCTTCAAATATAACTCAGTTAATACATTTCTTGTTTATTCATTTATTGTGATAGAGGGAGAGCCTTGGTGTAATGGTAAGGTTGTTGCCTTGTGACTTGGAGGTCACAAGTTCAGATCCTAGAAACAGCCTCTTCCCTTGTGGGAGTAAGGCTGCGTATATTTATCCTCCCCCGATTCCAACTGGTGGGAGCCCTATGCACTAGGCCGTCCTTCTCATTCATTGTACTGCAATAAATTATCTATGCCTTTTCTTTTGATGGCTTGTTTTAGTCTCTTGCTGTTGAGATTTTGGTGCCTAGATTACTGAATGTTCGAAAACCAACACATTGAATACTATTTTAATCCGAGACTTCATTTTTTACAATGACATTTTTGTTGTTTCAATTCAACCTAGACTACGGAAATGAGATTTTATAATGAATCAATTCATTTATCAAGCAGTACCTTAATAATAACATTATTTCTAGATCCTTTGCATGATATTTATGAGTTTAACATGTAATAAAATCTGTTAAATTACCAGGGTTTCAGCTTGGTACTTGTGCAGCACAAGGAAAAAGACTATCTTGTTGCATTTGGGGGATCCAAAAAAGAGCCATCAAATCAGGTTTGACAAAGTGTAAAGTTAATGTTCGAGTTCATACTTATGGAGGTTGAGCTTTTGCTTCTTGATCTGCCAGGTTGAAGTGTTGGAATTGGATAAGAATGAATCAGCACTTAGAAGACGATCAACTCCCAGTAAAGGTCCAGCATCTATACTTCTGGAGAAACACTCATCATCAACTAGGTTGGCCTCTCAACTTAATCATTGTTCCCAACGGTTAGTTGACTCTGTTGCTAGACAAAATTTAGCATCTGCAGTTGAACATGGTTCTGGAAGGAAATCTCTATCAGAATCCCTGGTTGTGGATCCCAATTTTCCCCCAACCAATGTCTCCCTTCGTAAGCAATTTGATCGTGATGAAGAATACAATGCAGATGTCAAGATGGACAAGAACTCAGAGGAAAGTTCTTTCCCTCAGGTAAAATACCTCTTTTTTTCTTTATTAATGTTAGCCGCATGTTCTAATTTAGGAACACTTGTTGAACTTCTCAAAGCATTGGATAACGTCATATCTTAGGCATTTGTACATATCCTATTTTTTGCTTTGTTTGAATAGATATGGATGCATATTAGATAAGGATTTGACTATGCAAATGTAGTTTTATATAGATTATCCAATAATGTTACGCCCCGCATCCCATGACAAATAAAAGGCTCTTTAATGTACACATGCAAAGTACATGCACACATATAGGGTTTTTTCTGGATTTAGCAACACTTGAGTTGGGGCATACCCTCTTCTTTCATAGGATTCTGTTATGTCAATCTCAATAAGTCCTGTGCCCAGTTTCTTTTGAGATGATATTCTCTCACTTTGTTGCATATAGGGAGTAATTATTACTAAATGTAAATGTTCAGATTTGAGAATCCTATATTGTAATGTTCTGCTTAACTTTTGTTACATTTCAGGCGGCAGATCACAGAACAAATGAAAATAACCGTGGTAAACTGATGCACGTTAGTGGAGCCAAGATTAATGTTGAAGGACAAAATTTGTTGTCTGGGATTTCAAATCAACAAAACCAAGTATTTGAAAATGATGCTCTAGAAAGTGATAACATATCATTTCCCGAGAATGATAAATCAGGATCGCTGTCTTCTAAAAATATTTATCAGTATTATGAAAGTAAAGTAGCGGCCCTAATAAGAAAAAACGGAATGCTGGAGGGTCAACTGGCAGCTTCCCTAACAAGTAGAGAAGCTGCAGAGAAAAGCTTAGCATCTGTTCTTAAAAGCAGGCAGGAAATGGAGAAAAAATTGGCTGATGCAGTTAAGGAGATGGAACTACTCAGAGAGAAGCTTGCCAGTCTAGAGTTGGCTCAAGAAGAGGCCAACAATCTATCAAACATTGTCCACTCTGACAATGTTCGACTCGAGCATGATGTGGCTTTCCTCAAGGCCGTTTTAGATGATACACAGAAGGTACATGAGACATCATTTAATCGAAGCGCCCTGATACCTTTATGCATGGTTATTATTGTGGCTGATTAAAATATGCTGTAGGAGCTGCACTCAACACGAGGAGTTATTGCAGGAGAAAGAACAAGGGCATTCCAATTACAGGTACATCTACATCTTTGGAGTTTGGAATGATTAATCTTTGGCTGTAGCTGATATCTTGCAGTAGTATATAATTTTTGTTTTAAATGTTGAGCTCCAACTCCAAATATTTACTTCATATGGAATACTGATTGTGTTTGAGTTCCTTGGTCTTTTTGCAAACTGGTCTGAGTTAGGTTCATTATGTTGCTTCAATGTTTTGATCAAACTTCCTTAGACTTATCAAACACGTTGTCATCTCTCTGTTGGCTATACAGTACGAAGTTTTTCATCTGAAGCAGAGATTGCAATCAATAGAAAATCGGACTTCTACTACACCGAGGAAACCGTTTCATGTGCAGTGAAGTAGATAATTGGAGCTGCTCACCACTTGACTCCTAGTTTTTCTGCCACTTTGTCATATCAAGAAGCACCTGATTGTGTATAATTTTATCTAACTTTAGGAGGAAATATGAATACTTAAAGAGGATTTTGTATATTAAGCTCGTTCTTTCAGTTCTCTGCATCCTTCAATCAGTAACAGTTTATTGAGAACAACCACTAATAACATATTGAGAAGCAACATATAAATAAATATATAAAGCTTTTATCATACCTTTTAAAGTGAGCTGAGGTTGATTTATGAATGCCAGTTTTCATTTGAGTTACCGGAACCTCAGTCTTATGAATCTTCTTCACCGGATAGAAATAGAACTAACAGCAATTGATTAATTATCAAAATGATCAAAATTAACCGCAAGGATTTGATGGTGTATCGGTGCACCCTTGCATAAATAGTACATCATAGAACTTCAAGAGTTGACCCACTGAAAAAGACATGAGTAAAGTACTATTGATTGGTTTCTGTTAAATTTAATATTCTACCATTCATCGTAAAATAGCATATTTTTTTAGTTATACAGTTTTTTGTTACAAATTCAAATTAATCTCTGCTTAGGGTCTAAAGTAATTTGGAGACCATGGTAGTAAAGGTAAAAATGACTTGCCTGAAATTTATTTAATCTCGAGAATAATTTCAGAATTATTTGAATCAAAGTTCTGAGATAAATTTATGTTTGAAATCACTATTTAATTTTAAGAGATTTACATGAACCCTGAGTGATCAAAATCCTGAGCAATAAAAATATGAAGCAGAGAGAGAGGGAGAACATTTTTACACAGTATCTTGAATCAAAAAATGGTAGACAAAAGTACTTCTAAGAAGATTTACAGATTCAAATATATGAACAAAAATCAATTTTCTGCATTGTTGTTTAGAGAGCCAACTCGTGAAGCTACTATTCATACTTCACTGCGCATGAAAGGGTTTCCTAGGAGTAGATGCTTGATTTTCCATCGATTGCAACCTTTGATTGAGATGAAAAGCTTCACACTGTACAACAACAAAGAAATAGATGACAACATGTTTAGGAAGTCCAAAGAAGTATGGTCAAAACAAACAATTTAACATAATGAATTAATCACTGATGACTTAGGAAACAGAAACTTGCACAACCAGCCTCTAAGACTCAACTAGAATGCAGGGGGTACAACCCGGGGCAACAAATTATAAAAATATCAAAGAGTTAAACATGAATCCTCTACAGCTGTAGCCTGCAGTATGGTGTTGCAACTGTAGGAACAGTTAGATTTAGAAAAAGAAAGTTTCTTTCTCTAATCTCTCTTTAGGACTAGCACACAATTGAATACTTTTTAGAGACTGAATATGAATTTAATTTTTGCAGGGATTAAAGTCAAATTTTGTAGAGACCAAACACGTTCAGTCCAATTTAAAAATTATAAAACACAAATGTAACGCAACACATAAAATTAGTATGAAGTTAAAGGACAAATAGAAATATTAAATTTTAAGAGAAAATCAATATCGTTAACACGAGTCACTGTAAACTACATGTTTGACACATGTCCATGTTTCCTTGCTCCTAAATTCAAAAAAAGTCTCAGTTTGACATTTAAAACAACAAAATTATATACTTCAAGATATCAGCCACAACCAAAGATTACTGATTAGTCCGTTAGATGTACCTGTAGTTGGAATGCTCTACCTCTTTCTCTTGCAACAACTCCTCTTGTTGAGTGCAACTCCTACAACAAATTTTAATCAGCCACAATATATAATAATAATGCATACAAGTATCCAGGTGCTTTAATCAAATGATGTTATATTGTACCTTCTGCGTATCGTCTAAAACAGCCTTGAGGAAGGCCACATCATGCTCAAGACGAACATTGTCAGAGTGGACAATGTTTGATAGGTTGTTGACCTCTTCTTGGGTCAACTCTAAACTGGCAAGCTTCTCCCTCATTAGTTCCATCTCCTTCAGTGTATCACCCATTTTTTCCTCTATTTCTTGCCTACTTCTAAGGATATATGCTAAGCTTTTCATTGCAGTGTCTTTGCTTGTAAGGGAAGCTACCAATTGTCCCTCCAGAATTGCATTTTTCTTTGTCAAGGCAGCCACTTCACTTTCATAATAATGATAAATATTTGTGTTAAAAAATGATCCGGCTTTACTGTTTTCGGGAAATAACTCACTATCACTTTCTAGCGTGTCACTTTCAGATAATTGGTTTTGTTGATTTAAAATTTCAGATACCAAAATCTGTTGTTCCTCCATGTCGATCTTTGCTTCACCAATATTCATCTGATTACCATGGATTGCATTTGTTTCGACTGCAGCCTGAAATGTATCACAAATAGAAATATCATGGCATTTATTTCAAGAAACCTTACTAGAACCAAAAGCAGTTCTTGCCGGCATTCTATGCAGTCCTTGCAAATCTGGAATGATATTTTATATATGGATGTATTTTACAAATTGAACCTTATCATAGATGGTTCTGACATCTGAATGTTCAAGTCTAGAAGTAATTCTTTTGTGAAATATAACAAAGTGAAAAAAATATGATCTCAAATGGAACTATGAACAGCTCATTGGCCATATCTCATCCTTACAAACCGGCTTGTAAGGCGAGAGATGCTTACCACTTATAAACACTTTTTCGACCTTATATCTTTATAATACATGACTTCGGTTTTTCCCAATAATTATTTTTATTAGAAAATAATGTTTTACCTGAGGTAAGGAGCTTTCCTTAGAGTTCTTGTCCATCTTGGTATATGTATTGTAATTATATTCTTCGTCATGATCAAATTGATTACAAAAGGAGATATTGGTAGGGAGGCAATTGGGATCAACAACCAATGATTCCGATAGAGATTTCCTTCGAGAACCATGTTGAATTGCAGATGCTAGATTTTGTCTAGCAACAGAGTCAACTAAACGTTGGGAGCAATCATTGAGTTGAGAGTCCAATGTAGTGGATGCTGAATGTTCTTCAAGTAGTATAGATGCTGGACCTTTACGGGGAGTTGATCGTCTTCTCACTGGCAGAGCTGATTCTATTTTTTCCATTGCTAACACTTCCACCTGTTAGGTAATGAAGAAAAAGATCACAAGTTCAATAAGAAGAAACACAGACATTAACTTCATATTTTTTTACTCAAACCTGATTTGATGGCTCTTTTTTGGATCCCCCAAATGTAACAAGAAAGTCCTTTTCCTTGTGCTGCATGAGTACCAAGCTGAAACCCTGGTAATTAAACAGATCTTATAAACATGCCTTAAAATTATTATGAACAAAGCATGGTGGTCTTGCAAAACTCAGTAATTATCTACCACCTTGACACCAAAATCTGAAGTGCAAAAGGCTAAACTGAGCCATAGTTAATGAAGAAACAAGAAATATGATAACTAAAAGTAATATTTGAATTTTGAAGTCTATGGACCTTTTGCTAATGAAGGAGAATCATAATATAATTACTAATTACAATTCATTAGTAACTTATTAATTAAATAATAATAATAATAAATGAAAATAGCACTAAATAAGATATTAGGTGGCAGCAGATGGATGATATGTATACCTTGTTGGTAGTGACAGAAGATGGAGGTGAAGCAATTGCCATAGACCATTCTTTTTTTAAAATATCAAATATCATAGTGTCTCCATATCCTGAAAAATGCAGATGAAGAATAACATAATACAAAAATGAATAAGGAAAGTTTATAAAGTATGTCTGTATATTGATTATTTCTCCGAAATTTAAGCATAATAGAAGTTCAAGTAACAAAAATAAATAGTAGGTTTAATATTATGAAGAAATGATCCTTCCATTATGAAGCTTACGTTTTTTCCTGCTTCCACCCCCTGTAATATACCATTTAGTACCATACAAGATGCCACAGCATCCAGTTCTAGGTGACGGGCGGAAACCTCGTATTTTTACTCTTGACCAAGCCATCTGAAGAAACATATATTTTTATAAAAATTATAATACAGAATGAGCATTTAATCAGCATCTTGGAGAAATCAAGAGGTTTCATAGAACTAACTATATAGACATATTTGAGACCAACATAGCCCACTCACCTTTTCAAAGTCAAGTGAATATAAATCATTTAATGTCCTCGATTTTGAAGATCCTCCAAATATGTAAAGAACTTTATCATCATAAAGAGCTGCTAGATGGTTAAATCTTGGACAAGGTGCTGCTCCACTGCAAGCAATATAATTCAAAAGGAATGTAACAATTGTATCAGATGACGATATGAGCAAATAATCACACCTAAGTCCAACCTTTTCTTTTCAATTTTTTTTATTCAAATCACTTACGTGTAGTGAAGCGGAAGCCATGTTAAGGACTTCAGATCAAACATATGTAGATCATTCAGTTTCCTCCTTTTTGCATTTTTACCCCCAAACAATATTAAAGCAGAGCTCGCCCTAACAACACTATGACCACTACGAGCAACCTAACAAAACAAGAATTCTCTTTTAGTGTTTGGTTCTTTGAATCAGTAGAAACAACTGACAAATGGAAATTTCTACCACTAAGGCATTAGAACAGGTATGATACCGAAATTCCTACCGGTATGTCTCCCTTTGCCTCCATGAGTGACCAGTGTTCTGTTTTTGTGTCAAATTCCCATACTACAAACACCAAAATTATAATCATAACAAGTTTGCAGCTGAACTATATTACATGTGACGAAGACAAAATTGAACCTGAAATTTTGTCACTTGCAAGGTCTGTTTTCCCTCCGACAAGGAGTGCCTTTTCCCCCCACGAGACCTGGTCAAATTATCATCAGGCATAACTGCTTAAGATATTTGACTTGAGAGTAGACACATATCACTATCAATTATAAACAAAAGGCAATTCAACCAGATTTAGGTAAGTACTATAAAATGGATGTGTAGCTGGATTATAAGAATGTATACAAGGGCCCCCCGATACATACCCTCTTCTTCTTCAATGTCAAGTTCTTTTTTGGTACTTTGGGCTTTCCTTAACCTTTGCAGTGTAATCTTAATCTTTTACTTTATCTCATATTTATCTTGGTGTTGGTATGATTTATTTGTAATTAACTTGTTTGAGGCTCTATAGTTTTCCATATCATGCCCATTGTTAAGCTGGACTTTGGCAGAAGCCATATTTTAGTGATGAAATAGCATGGTTGGACACACAATGCAGCTGTTTGAATTGTTCTTATATATTAAATTGCATGAACTTTGCATCTTGAAATACGTTATGCCGTGTCTTAGACAGTGAAGCAATCAATGGCAAATTAGAATACAATTAAAATGGCAGTGGTGAGCCTGTGCTATTAATATGATAGTATGCTTACCAAACTATGACCTTTGCATGCTGGAATCTTTAGGGGCAGACTGCTGGGAGACAAGTAAAGCTTTGATGATGCCATGGTCCACGAAAATGTGTCAAAATTCAGCACCTGAGAATAAAAAGGAAAAGCACCAAGAGCACATCACAGTTTTAGAAAGGAACAAAATAGTTAATGTTAATGTGGATGGTGATATAATAGTCATACTACTATACTGTTATTAGCAACAATTGACTCATACCATACCTGCACATCGTCTAACAATCCAGTGGCAGACTCGCCGCCGACCACTATGATCTTATTCCCAATGACGGCCGCGGCATGCTATTCACCATGAATGAATGAATGAACAAACGATATTAGAAACAAATAAATTACTACATACAGTTGAGAATTCATTTAGCCATAACTAACTAACTAACTAACTAACTAACTAACTTTCATTACTAACAATAATATTATTATACTAGTAAGCATAAATTGAAGAAAAGAAAAGAATAATACATTGAATCTAGGAGTGGGCTTATCCCCAGAAACTGACAAGACTACCCAGTTATCTGACCCGCCCGAGCTAGAGCAAACAATTTCATTTTCATTTTCATCAGAATGACCACTTGACCCTGCAACTGCATCCCCATCTTCTTCTTCTCCCTGAAATGAAATGAGGTCAAAACTAGACTGTTCCAAATTTCAATTCCAGTAATAATAATAGTGAAGGTATATAAGAAAGAAAGGTTACATTGAGAATGGAGTTTGGAATTCGTTTGGGGTGCCTTACAGTAATAGGACTTCTAGTACCCTCAGAAAGCTGCTGAACCTTCAATCTAACAACAACAATGCACACATTGCATGAGAATATTATAGAGAAAGAAAGAAATGAAAACATTATTACCTTCCGAGTTTGGTGCGTCTTCGAGAGAACCCAAACATCTTAACTTCACTTCGCTGCCTCAAACTCAATTCTGTTTGTTTGGACAAAGAAAGAAGGAAGGAATCACTTGAAGTCAACACTAAACGACGACGTTGTTAGTATCATCGGAGGTTGGAGTATGATTCGATTTCGACAACATTCATTAATTATTTAATTAATGATTAATATAAAGTTAATTACTAAGATGGGATTTGGTGGCATGGAAGAGATGAAGTCAAACGAGACACAAATGTAACAAAGAGACAAACACAATAGTTACCATTTTGTTTATTTTTAAGGGAAAGACATTTCTATTAAGATGCCAAACAAGTTACTTTTTCTAAAATTAAATGTAAATAAAAATAGATGAATTAAGGAAGATAATTTTTTTTTTTGTTCTTAAAAGGTATAGCAGCAAATTCACTAATTATGTAGAAGGGAGGGGTCTCAAATTCACTAATTATCGTATGAGTTGATAGTAACGAGATTGTCCAATGCTTGTGTGAAATGTTGTATTTGGCCACTCAATCTTTTAAAAATTTCAGGTTTGCCTCCAAAATTTTGATTTCTATTTTGAACCACTTTTTCTTTTATATTTAAATTTTTATCAAAAAATTTAAATTTATAAACATGACTCAGCTTTAATTAACCAATTACTCTATCCAAACAAACAAAAATTATGAATGAAGAAAATATAATTGAAGTATTAATTTGAATTACTTTATAATTTTAAATTCTCTAAAGTGTGTTTAGATGAGATAATTTTTGTAGGGAATGTAATTTTTTAAGGAAATTAAATTCTTTCAATGCAAATTAACTTGTTTGAGTAAATTTGGAGAATTTTCAAAATGAAGAAATTTTATGAGGTATTTTGTCAAAATTAATTTAGAAAATTTCAAATACTACATAAAACTTAATAATTTCAAATTTTATCTTTCTTTTATAATAGAACAAATATGCAAATTGTCCCTAAAAATGTAATCATGAAATGGTCTGTATAATTTTTCAAATTTACAATTTTATTCCTACATGTTTCAAAATTTTTATATTAGTTCCTATATTTTCATATTTTTTTGCAAATTAGTTCTTAAAAATTTGCAAAATAATCTCTCAAATTTTCCAAAATTCCAGTTTTGGTTCAAATTTAATTTTCATGTTTACCCCAAATTTTTTGAAAATTATAAAAATATCTCAATTTTAAAAGAATAATTTATTTATCTAAACAATAAAATTTAAAAACGAAAGAAATTCAATTGAAAATCAACTGACAATCATTTTTCACATTTTTGTTGAGGATTAGATTTCTCCAAACTAGAAAATTTGGTTATTAAGAATCCATTGATCAAATCAATGAGTCAGTTCAATACAATACTAGCACTGATGAGTTATTATTAATTAATTGTGCAAGGTGAAATGCATGCACAAAGAATGGAATGGAATAAAT
Organism: Cicer cuneatum; assembly: GCA_037974295.1. Classification (NCBI taxonomy): domain Eukaryota; kingdom Viridiplantae; phylum Streptophyta; class Magnoliopsida; order Fabales; family Fabaceae; genus Cicer; species Cicer cuneatum. Next base: position 5,642,441 of record JBBPBO010001985.1, read on the forward strand.
GCAATGCTTCTGAGTGGATAACAAATTCGTTCATATCTCGTTGATTTCTTCCGTAACGTACGTGATTCGGAAAACATTGTTGGAGGCACTTCAAGTACAGTCTCAATCTATAACTAAATTTTTTCTCCATCAACCATGCATGATGCATCTTTCTTTATCGTCGTTTATTTAACAAGTCACTCCATGCCACTTGTTTTCTTTTCTCCGAATTCCGTATATCTAATTATTCCATGATGAGATCAAAAGGAGGAATCATGTTACAGTGCATTTATTCTATTTTTAGCATATCATAACACCCCTTTTAATTATATACTCTTTTATTTTGTTCCTTTTTTTTATTATTTTTTTATTTTTTTATTTACTATATAGGCTAAATAGCACCGTAGTCGTTTAAAATTTCAGTTAACGTTTTAGTTTTTTATCTTTTTTTTTTTCGATTTGGTTATTTATTTTAATTTTAAGTAACAATTTGATCCTTTATGTTTTAAAATATCAACAATATTATCTTTTTTTTACAAAAATTCAAAAAACTCATCAAAATTTTCAACTAAAATCCATAAAATTAATTATATTCTTTAATATAATACAAATTTTATCAAATTCGTAACTCAAATATTCAAATAAACCCATACAAAAATTTCATTCTTTATTTGATATTGTTAGAAATGGAAATATGAGTTTATTTGAAGATTTGAGTTTCGAATTTAAATTTTTTTGGGTGGATAAAGTCTTTGAAAGTATCATTTCAAGTTTGCATCCAATTCATATGGCTAACAAGGGGTGTGTAGATATCTCCAAAAAAAAAAAATAGTCCGAATAGATCTATGTTTAATATAAAAAATGAATTTTATAATAATAAAAAATAGATAACAAATAATAATATTTTATTAAATTTACAAAAATTAATGATATTTATCTTTAGAGTAAGACCATATTAAACTGCCCGACTAATAAGTGGTGGTTTCATTTTCTTAGCTCATCTTATAATTTATTTTAATTACTAAAAATTAAAGACTTATCTACTTTCTCTCCTTTTCATTTTCCTTTGACAAACTCTTCAAGTTAGAGAGTCTACGTTTAATTCAAAATTATCTTAATGAAAATGTTGAAAACACTAATATAAAATTAACATCACAAAAGCTTCATAATTTATATGATATTTTTGTGGATGAAAGTATCATTTCAAGTTTGCCAATTCATCAGATGGCTAACAAGTAATGGTTTCATTTTTGAGCCCTTCTTATAAGTTATATTTAATCATTACTTCAAAGAATTATCTACTTTCTCTCATTTTCATTTTTAACTCCTTTGATCTACTCTCCTAGTTAGAGAGCCTACCTTTAATTTAAAATTTGCTTAATGATTTTTTAAAAAAAAAATACTCATATATAAAATTAAAAGAAAACATCACAAAAGCTTTATATACTTGCTGCAACACATCCATATAATTTATTATCAAAAAGATAACATTACATTTATTATCATATACTTATCAAAAAGATAACATTACATTAATTTAACCTCAAAAAAGAAGGCTAAATTAATGGAGGACTTGGATTCCTTGGAGCTATAGTTGGTGCACAATGCAAAGACAGTAGAAGATCCTAATCTCTAAATGTGACACCTCAAATCTATCAATTAAGTTAGCCTTATTCCATAATTAAACTCATCATATGTATATTTTGCCTCTATATATATATATATATATAAACTCACAATTACTACATATATATAACCAAAAATGGTTAATATGTTTATTGAGTGGGTGATGAGTGGTGAGAGATGAAATTAAACCCAAAGAGCACCAGCTTTTTTAAGCATTGGAATCAAAGAACGGTTAAGATGAAGAGTCATAACTTGATTGGCTCCACCAATAAGGTCACCAGCAATGAAGACAGTAGGAACAGTTGGAGAACAACCTAATCTTGAAAGAGCTTGTTCAATGTCTCTCCCTCTTGGGATCTCATCAAGTTCATGAACTGCTGGATTCACACCAAAGTCACAAAAAAGTGTCTTTATTGTATGACTCATGCAACATGAACTCTTGCTGAATATAACCACTGGCCTCTCTGAAACCATCTTTGTCACTCTCTCCATTATTAATTAATATTGTGATGATCTATACAACAATATATGAATGTGATATTCAAGTTTTTGGTGTGGTCTGTGTGGTTGGTTTCAGCTAAGCCAAATGTGGCATTGCTTATATAGGGGTTTGAGGGAATTAAAGAATTAAAAAGTAATATAGCTAAGGAAAAAAGTGGAGAATCGTAGATTAGATATTTGGGTTGTTTTCAAAATCGTTGAAAGTGATTGATCAAAGCTTTCTTTTTTATTACTACAAAATAATATTCTTTATCAAAGCAATATGTATGTGTTGGGTGAGCCCCTCTTCAAGTGGGAGCCCACACCAAAAAAAAGAAAAAAAAATGTGTGTGTCGTGAGACTTGAACTTATGTGAAGGAAAATACAAGAATCCCTAATATTATAAAAAGCATGACGTTAGTATTGCAGCTAGCTATGTAAGAAGGGTGCTCATGTGAAATGAAAAACAATAGCAGAAGTAGACCAAGAGAAGATTTTTGGTTTAAGGTGATAGACGTTGGTTCGAGAAATGTTTTTTGTTTCCTTTGAAATTTTAGAATGTTATTTTAATAATTTTATTTTCAACGTGAGTGAGTCGTTCTGCAATATTCATTTTTGTGGAAGTGCTTTGTTTGTTTTTATAAGCAAATATTTTATTAAAATGAGAATAAAGGGGGTATGATACAACTCCTACATTAATATGGTTGTCCAAACTCAACATCATAGTAGAGGAATCTTATCCACCTTATACGAATGGTCGCAAGATTTATACTCAATTATGTTTGATTTACAATTTTTATGTGTTCAAGTTCCACAAGAAAGAATTAATTTTACAAATTTTCGCTGTGCGTTACAATCTCAACAATATGTGTATGAAAACAAATCAAGACAAATCATTGGTTTTGACTAGCTAACTTTAAAAACAATTTATTTATTAATGTATTTATCCGTTTTTTTTATTAATTTATTCATATATTTTATTAAAAAGGTGAGAAATACCACAAGATGGTTTTGAGTGACCAATTATTATCCACACTGACATCCCTTATATATTAGCAAGGTATCGTTCACGTCTTGTAGGTGGGAAACCCTCAATCTTAAGGTGTCCATTGAGAAGCACAAAACATCTTGAGTGACTATGTTGAGTCTCTAGAACTTCTTAAAGAAAGAAAAGTTAAAACCACCGTATTTCAGTCTTTTGTTCTTGTCATATCTTGCTACTATTCCATCGATTTCTTCGCTAGAAAAAGAGATAGATAAATCATTCCTATTTGATATGGATAAGGGCGTAAATGAAATTCCATCTAAGAGGGGGCGACCCCTATAAGTTTACGAGAATTGGTGAGAGAAATATAGGTTAACTTATGACTAGATTTCGGCCACCTCTTCCCCCCACTTCCACCCACTTTTAGGGTGACGATGTGATTACTCGTGCCCCTTTCTTTCCCACTACAATGGAAATACTATGAATTAGCATCCCATTCCTTGAGCCACCTTACTCAAGACCTTTGGAATGTTGTAGAAGCCCTTGTTTTCAATAAATCCCACAAGTTTGCAAGAGTTCTAGTTCTATGATTTAAATCTTTCATACAAATATTTGAATCTCAATACCTAAAACCACACACATCGCACTGAAATTTTGATTTCAAGAATATATGATACACTTTATATATTGATCATAATAAACCAAACTAATTAACTAGCTCTAATGATTTTGTCTAATGGAAAAAAGATAGACATTAGATCCGTAAGTTGTTGGTACGATCATCGCTAATGAGATTAAAAAAAGACAAATATAAATAATTTTTTAACTGTTCAGTGAACCTAAAATTATTCCTTACCTTAAACTAAGGCATAATCATCTCACCCTATATTTTCATTATAAAAAAATAACCAAACTAATTAACAAATCATAACTAATTTGTTGCCAATTATAACCGACTTATAAACAACTTAGACCTAACTTCAAATATATCTAACATGGTTAAAACAAATTACAAGGTCAGCATATGATGTCTACCAAATATTTTATCTTATCAAGTAGCTAGCTAGATGGATGTATTAAATCATGCTTGTGGAATATTTGTGGAAAGGAATCATTTTTGTGGGTTAACTAGTTTTGAGTTCTTTCGGCTTAAGATATATATATACACTTTACTTCAATCTAGGACAAATTATTTAATGCTGGTGGGAATCATAGGCAAGCAATCTTGAAAAGAATCTCGATTGGAATATTTTTTTTGTTACAACTTACATTTAGAGAAAAATCAATATATTATAGCAAAAGCTCATATCATATCCTTTTCTGTGTCTGTAACTATATATATATATATATATATATATATATATATATATATATATATATATATATATATATATATATATATATATATATATATATATATATATATATATATATATTATCCCCAGCAATTAAAAAGAAACGATAGAGCATTTTCCTTTTCAATTGTGCTTTTGGGAGGGTTTTGGATACTTCATCACGAGAGGTTAAGCTGTTTAATTAATTGTTTTGGTCTAAGCAAAGGCAATTATCATATTTTTAATTAATAATTGTTCTCTGTTGAGAAAACACACCACACACAATATCCTAAGCCAAGAATTTCAACTTGTGAAAGCTAAAATTCTTTCTCCAACTTGATCAACCACCGTCATTAATTCATTTTTGACAAGTTGCCTTCCCTGTTTGTTTACGTACCATTTATAGTCGCCCAAATCTGTACACCTTATTTTAATCTTAATTTTAAGACTTAAATGCACTTTTTTATCTTTCAATTTCTTAATTATGCAATTTTGTTTTTTTTTAATTAATTTTAAATGAAGGATGTTAGTCTCTCACATTTACTCTTTCTCATTTCATAGTCTCTCATTCTTTTTCTTAAAATAAATTGTTGATGTGATATTATTTAATTTAACAAATAATTAAATAAAAAGTTGCATGTATCAGACAACACTTCAAATTTATTCATTAAGATAATTGTTATGAGAATTTAAGTCAATTTGAAATAAATAAAAAACTCAAATAAATTAAGGTATGTATTTTCATTAATATAAAGCAAACGAAAACCTCTAAAATTACATTATGTAAGTTATGAGATATTTATATTCTCCCTCGTGTTTAGTTTGCAATTCTTCATTTTTTTAAGAAGTTTGAATTACTCTATTTTTAATTGTTATTTTAAATTATTAATTAATACATTGTTATGATTTTCTTTTTTAGAAGTTCTGATTATACAGATTTTTGTTTGTATTAGATTAATGAAAATCCATTCCTTAATTAATAAATTATCATAACAATATCTTAATTAATAAATTTAAAGTGTTGTAATAACTTACCTTTTTTTCTAATTATTTTTTAAATTAAATAATGTCACGTCAGATTTTAAAAAAAAGTGGATGCTATGAAATTAGAAAAGAATAAAAGAAAAGTTGCACAATTGAAAAAATTATAAAGTAAAATCACTCGTTTAAATAGAAAGAACAAAATTGTACAATTTAAAATAAACTCACACAAATAATAATTTTAAATATATATCACAATCACATGAAGCCACGTCATCACAATTATATTAATTGTTAAAATATTAATACTTTAATAAAGAGTAAAAATATATCAATATAAATATTAAGATAATATGAGTTAGTTGTTGATATTATCAAAATGCTAACATATAGAATAAAATTAATCTTTCAAAGTAATTTTTATAAACAATGTATATCAATGAATATATATATATATATATATATATATATATATATATATATATATATATATATATATATAATAAGTAAGTGAGCATGTATATGCACGTTAGTTATGTACGAATAGAAGAAATGGCCTTTGGCTTCTACGTAGAGGCACAGACAGTTAAGTACCTAAATCGATTTGTGGGGAGGAAGAGGAACCCTATGCATATGGTGTGCTTTTCAAGCCTTTTTTGTGTAGTTATCGCAACAAAACGTGGCGCCACGAGAGACTTCACAAACACAATGGTATATATGTAAAAGCGCGACACTTTTAGTTTTTGACATGAACATCACTTCTACCACTAATATTCCTCTATTTAGCCATGCCAATACACTAATATTCCTCTATTTAGCCATGCCAATAGAAGGAAAAGAACAAAATATTAGCTTTTACATTTAGATGGATTTTTCTAGAGATCTCTAGGACACAGCCAACCATGCACAATGCTGCATATATGCATTCTCTGGACAATTCCTAGAATAAGTTTAATAATTTTTATATAGATTTTGAAATAAAATACTTTATTATTATTATTATTATTATCAATCTTAATAATAAATATATAAAATTGTTACATTGATATAAAAATTATTAAGATCCGAAATAATCTTAATAGTCTACGCATCTATAGTGTAGATTTAATTTTGTCAAGCTTTCGAGTATATAATTAGATGAAATTAGGGGTGAAAATAGGTCAGTTGATTAGCTTACATCAAATCTAGGTTAGGTTTTTTGTTAAACAGGCAAAGACAATACTTCTAAAAAAGCCTATTTAATTAAAAATATCAGGCATATCACATAATAAGTTTTTTATTTAAATATATATAAATAATATTTTATTTTACTACTATAATTATCATATTAAATTTTAATATTTTTGTTAGATATTCAACTTTTAATTATTCGCGGATATTAATGTTCTTTAGTTTTTGACATATTTAAATGTATTATTATAAAATAGTTTAATGAAGTAGGATATGTATAAAGTCATATTCTTTAAAATGTCATGTTTAAATGTTAAATATCAAAATAAAACTAAATTTTATTGACATATTAACTCGTTAATCTATTTAAAGATTTATTTAGTTACTTATTCAAAAATGTTAAAATAAAATAGGCATTAAAGTATGCTAACAGACCATATCAGACTTCTATCATAGTCAAAATCAAACTTAAAAAGTAAGCTTATGACATACCATATGTCAGACTTAAACTTTGGATTTTTTGACATATCAAACTCAGATTTAGCGAAGTCTAGCTCGGCTCAGCTTATTCCCTCCTTTAGATGGAATTTCTACAATTCTTTATATGAATTGATATTTTTCTACTGTGATGTTAATTCAAGTGTTTTTGTGAGATATTTTCAAAATATTATGCATGTATGTGTAAACTTTTTCATTAACATGGTCATGTTTGTAGACTAGTGGTTGCGCGCAATCTTTAAAATACAAACCCAAATTATGCGCACAAAGAATGACATTTCTACCACCAAACACATTTGTTAACATTGTAACATTATATATGTATAACTGTTTAAAATTAAAATGGCAAAAAATCAAAAGTTGTTACTTTTTTCTCAAATGACATGTAATTCTCTATAAAAAATTTTCATTCGAGAGGCAATTAAGACCATTAAAGTCTTACTGTAATTGTCACTGCTGAACTCCAACACTTTTGTGTATTTTTTAAGGGTTGAAGTATCTCATTACTTAATAATAATGGGTATATTAGAGGCGTGGACAATAAAGATATTTGATATCATGGCAACAATATCCACGTGCAATAATATCGCAATATTTAAGTTTTGTTATCTTTGAAAGAATATTAATTATATAATTTATTATTATTAAAAATATCTGATCTAGTGGTCACAAATAATTAATATTCATTGCAATTCCTGGAGGTCAACATTAATCATATATATTTCCCTTTCCAGAATTGGATGCGAATCCTAAAAAGGTCCCAATTGGATAAATCCAACTTTTCTTCCATCGCAGCAGATGCTCAAAGATAGATAAGCATAAAATATTTCAGTTTCAGTAAATTTAAAAGTTACAATATTAATTGCACATCAACTAACAAATATGTATTAAATAATTAAATTAAACACGATTCAAAATAACTAACGAGTTTATGTTAAAAATAATCATTAAGAAAAGTTTAAATTTAAATTCTGGCAGAAGTAACTTTACGTCATATTTTATTTATCTTCCGATGTATTACTAAAGTCACATTTTCTTAAAAACTAGAGAGTTAAAAAATAATAATAATTAAATTAAATAAAAAAAAAGTTCAATATCACTAATTAGAGATGTTAATAGATACGGATAAACTCGCGAATCTAGTCATCTAAACCAATCTAATTCGTATTTCGACTCAACTCATTCGAGTCCGAATCTAACCTAACCAACCCATTGAAAGTCAATTATGTTTGATTCGAGTAGATGATTTAATATTTTGAACTTACGAACCCGCAAACTCAACCCATTGACGTGACATATTTATTTTTATTTATTTTTTTACTATTGATGTATAGTTAAAATTTAGTTATTTAACTATGTTTGAATTTTTTTTGCTAATTTAATTAATTTAAACGTTTTGTTGTGTTAGTGGGTGTATTTTAAGTATTAAATGATATATTGCGATATAGTTTTATTATTTTTTAGATGTTTAAGTATTTATATTTAATTATATTTTTTAAAATAAAATAAAAAATATTTTTCTTTATTAACCGTGAACTCAACCCAACTCGCTCATAATCGGATTAGTTTGGTTCGGGTTTGATAGAAAAATCATAGATGACAGTTTAACCCAAATAAAATTAATTAGTTTGAGTATCAAATTTGACACCAAAAAAAAAACAACTCAACCTAACTTGGATACACCTCTCTCTATAATGGACCCATAATATTCCCCCAAAATAGAAGTCGTATATATTATTGCAATGCAATCTTGAAATAAAATAAAAAACAAGAAAATACTTGATTTGGTGCTGAGATTCAAATAACCGTACATGATGAAACAAATGTAACAATCATGGAGAGATAAATAAATTTTGAAGCTAGCTAGCCGTACCCAAGAGTACTTGTCTTGATTTGTTTTCGTATGCATGCATGCATATTGCATGGATAAAGAATTAAAGAATATTATTTTGTAGTAATAAAAAAGAAAGCTTTGATCAATCACTTTCAACGATTTTGAAAACAACCCAAATATCTAATCTACGATTCTCCACTTTTTTCCTTAGCTATATTACTTTTTAATTCTTTAATTCCCTCAAACCCCTATATAAGCAATGCCACATTTGGCTTAGCTGAAACCAACCACACAGACCACACCAAAAACTTGAATATCACATTCATATATTGTTGTATAGATCATCACAATATTAATTAATAATGGAGAGAGTGACAAAGATGGTTTCAGAGAGGCCAGTGGTTATATTCAGCAAGAGTTCATGTTGCATGAGTCATACAATAAAGACACTTTTTTGTGACTTTGGTGTGAATCCAGCAGTTCATGAACTTGATGAGATCCCAAGAGGGAGAGACATTGAACAAGCTCTTTCAAGATTAGGTTGTTCTCCAACTGTTCCTACTGTCTTCATTGCTGGTGACCTTATTGGTGGAGCCAATCAAGTTATGACTCTTCATCTTAACCGTTCTTTGATTCCAATGCTTAAAAAAGCTGGTGCTCTTTGGGTTTAATTTCATCTCTCACCACTCATCACCCACTCAATAAACATATTAACCATTTTTGGTTATATATATGTAGTAATTGTGAGTTTATATATATATATATATATAGAGGCAAAATATACATATGATGAGTTTAATTATGGAATAAGGCTAACTTAATTGATAGATTTGAGGTGTCACATTTAGAGATTAGGATCTTCTACTGTCTTTGCATTGTGCACCAACTATAGCTCCAAGGAATCCAAGTCCTCCATTAATTTAGCCTTCTTTTTTGAGGTTAAATTAATGTAATGTTATCTTTTTGATAAGTATATGATAATAAATGTAATGTTATCTTTTTGATAATAAATTATATGGATGTGTTGCAGCAAGTATATAAAGCTTTTGTGATGTTTTCTTTTAATTTTATATATGAGTATTTTTTTTTTAAAAAATCATTAAGCAAATTTTAAATTAAAGGTAGGCTCTCTAACTAGGAGAGTAGATCAAAGGAGTTAAAAATGAAAATGAGAGAAAGTAGATAATTCTTTGAAGTAATGATTAAATATAACTTATAAGAAGGGCTCAAAAATGAAACCATTACTTGTTAGCCATCTGATGAATTGGCAAACTTGAAATGATACTTTCATCCACAAAAATATCATATAAATTATGGGATATATAACACATACTAGCTTAATTTTTATGCATTACTGGTAAAAAAAAATTTATATAGTAAACCAATTACAAATTTTTTTATATGATTTTTAAGATACTTATAATTAAAGTTCAACATTTTTTTATAAAAAAAAAATTATGATCAATCGACAGTATAATCTTTTTTACTGTAACAATGTATATTATATTAATATAATTTGTTAAAAATAATTTTTTTTCATGTAGTAAAAGAAATTAATAATTAATATGAAAATATAAAGTTGATTTAGTGGTTCATCTACAAGAATTAGGGGTGGAGTAATAAAGTAGAAAATATAACATTGAGTGTTGTATTTTCACCAACAAAATAAACAATAATTAGAGTATCTTTGGAAAACAAGATTTCACCATATCTTTTATGTCAATGCAAAAGATGCATATAGTAGAGTTGAATAGACTTGCACTTTACATCATAATGCAAGTTTTAGTTAATGATAAATCATTTAAAAAAATTCAATCTAAATTCTAAGCAAAAAAAAAAAATTTAATCAAATTTTACTTATCATTCGACCAAAATTCTGAATTATTAGAGACTCAATTCCCTGCAAAACTAAAAGTTTAAAAAACTTGTTAAAAGAATGTTACTTTAGTGAAATTATTACCATTTTTATAGAATTAATATACATATAAAAAAAGAGAGGATATATATATGTGTGTGTGTGGAACATATATACATATACACAACGTATGTGATTCGGGTACAAAGGTGTGTGTTATGATATGCTAAAAATAGAATAAACGCACTGTAACATGATTCCTCCTTTTGATCTCATCATGGAATAATTAGATATACGGAATTCGGAGAAAAGACAAAAGGTGAAAGAAATGAAAAACAAGTGGCATGGAGAAAATTCTTAATGTAGTTATAGATTGAGACTGTTGAAGTGCTTCCAACAATGTCTGTTTTCCGAATCACGTACTCTATGTTACGAAATAAACGAGATATGAACGAATTTGTAATCCACTTAAGCTGTGCATTTATTCCATTCCATTCTCTCTGCATGCATTTCACCTTGCATAACTTATTTATTCCATCATTAATGGATTCTTATAACTAAATTTTCTTCTTGTAAAAAAAAATCTAGTTTGCAGAAATCAAGTTACACTTTATTTTTTGGTTTAAATACGATTTTTGCTGTTATAAATATTTTTTATTTTATTCTCTATAAAAAATATTTTTAATCATGTAAATAATATTAATATTTTGTTTTTATTATTTGTTGTATTATTTTAATTTTTGTAAAATATCTTCATTTTGAAATTAATCTTACGAGTGTAATATTCATTTTTAGTTCTTTTTTTCTCTCATTTTATTTCCTTATATGTAGCTTATTAAATAAATTAAAATCAATATTCTATATATTATTAGCGAAAAATTAAATGATATACATGGTCAATAGTTTTATATTGACTTCTGCTAAAAATAAAATATGGTTTAGTTTTTTTTTTTACATAAATACACTTATAATATAAAATGATTGATTCATATTATTGGAACTGTTAACATATAATCATTATACTATATATAATGATCAATTTCAAAATAAAAGAAAATAAAAATAATTAGAAATATTTAATGATATGAGAATCTAAAAACAACTAATTAGAAAAAAAAATAGAGAATATTTCAAGTTAAATTATTATATTTTGCTTTTGACTCTTACAGATTTATTTTGATTCAATTATCAATAAAAAAAACATGGTTGCTGAACTAAACCAGGACGCATGAGTTTTATGGAAAAAAAATTGTTGTTATTAAATCCGATAAACAAACATAACCATTAATTTACAAACATTAACTATAAAAGAAGTAATTAGCTTTTAATTAATTATAATGGTCAAATAATTTTTTAATTTTTATAAAATTTTAAAATTTTATTTTTAGTCTATATATATAAAAAAATTATCAATTATATATATATATATAGACTAAAAAATAAAAAAAATTCTGATTGTCTCGAAAGAACAAAAGAAACATCTTCTTTTTTAAATAATTTCTGATCTATAGTAGATAGATCTATTAGTAGGATTCAAATCCAGATGAAGTTCGGACAAAAAAAAAGAAGGATGGGCTCTTGTGGGATTTCCAAGAAATTCTTCTATTTCTTCCGGAAACAAATGATTATTCATGTGATTTCGAATCCTCATTCCTAATTGAAGTGATATCATCCCCGAATTAACCAGAAGATCTTTTCAATTGGCTATAATCTGTTACTTGAATCCTATATTTAATAAATAGATTTTTGATTTGTTATCATAAGGTTGTATGTATTTGCTCAAAGCAAAAAAAAGAATCGAACATTCGAGTATTATAAATTCTATAAAAAAATCGTAGAAGAAAGGACATATAAAATAGATATATATATATATTGGATATCTCTTTATATTGAATTGGGAATACAAAGATAATAGAATTATTTTTGATTCGACTAAATATAGTTATCCGATATAGATGAAAGAAAATCAATCAAACAAAAAAATTATTACACTTTTAGTTACTAATTTAATAATTAAAAAAAAATGATACGTTTAGTTTCTCAAAAAGTCTCTATCAAATCAAAATAGAGACTAAATATGAATTAAATTTGAAATGTCATATCTTTCTAAAAACATATTTAAAAATAACTAGTCATGCAAGTTATGTTTCTATTTTTGTCTCATTTAGGTCGCATTTGAATTGTTACAGTTCATAAAAAAAATAATTAGTTTGTTTGATTTCAATGGTAAAATTAGTAATTCATTTGTCTCACAATAAAAAGTTTCATTGTTTGGAACAATATTAAAATATGAACAAAAAAAATAAATGTTTTGATGAATCCACTAAAAATACAAATGTGATATTTGATTTGAAGCGGAAAGAGTATTATGCACTCTAACTGATTTATTTAGTCACATGTTTCTCTCATCTCCTATCACCTATCTGAAATGATAGCTGTGTGAATGAATATAGAATGATTATTTTAAAAGTAAAATTGTGATCTGGCATATGATTTTGAGAAATTTTTTGCATATAAATTTGATTAAATGTATAGAAATAGATAAAATTTATAAGAAAAAAATATTTATATTAAAAAAATTGAAAAAGAAATAATTATTAACTATGACAAGGTTGTGAAAACAAAATTATATAAGTCTATAGGACAATTGTAATTTGTGTAGTTTGATATATTTTAATCTGTTGTGATGAATTTCAACTAGACATGACATGATATATATTAATAGATATGCTAGTTAATATAGATATTGTGATTATGTTGTTGTAATTTTGTGTTCTATAATCGGTGTATTTTATTAATAGAATTGTTTTTACAAGTAAAATTAAAATTGTGGTTGTTGGATTATAGTCGTCGAAATGTATTTTCGAGTCTAATATGTAAATGTGACATACTATCGAAGGTGACATGCTATCGGTGCATATTTTCTTGTTACATTAATTAATATAACCAAATGCATCATGTAGATTGGTTGGTATCTATAGATCTTTAGTGCATCATGTAGATCGGTATGTGTATGTGGATTAAAATTTATTTTATCAATCTTTTTAATTATTAAAATTGCACTTTTTTATTAGACTCGATTTTTAAGATTAAAATAAGGTCTCTAAAATCTTTAAGACTACTCTGAATGAAATACATTAATTTTTGTTGGCTAAATTATAATCTAGATGTCTTATAAAAAAATCTAGAGTAAATAATTTATAAAACAAATTAGAAAAACAACTACTGTAATTATAAAATAAAATAATTTTTTCAACCTAAATTCCAACTATTTGAGTTATGAATTTAACTAGAGATATAAATATCAAACTAAATTATCATATGATCGCAATAATTTAGCCAAAACTAATTAAATTAATTTTATATTTTTTTATGGATTTGAGTCAAAGTTGAACTAAATCAATAAATCTGACATTTATTGATTTGAAATATAGTTTCACGTAATATTAAAATAAATTGTCTAATACTCAAACCAAATCATTATCTTTTATCAACATTGTGTCAATAGTTGTATCTTAAATAATTTGGTGTTTAAATGTATTTTAATAATTATATATATTATTTTTGTTCTTGTAGTTAAGAAAGTTGTATTAATAGTTTAAAATTTTTGATTTAATTTGTATGTATAAAAATGTTTTACACTGCCAATTAATCTTAACTATCAAATTTAATAAAATATAATTTCATTTTTATCATAATTACTTTTAAAGTCACACTTATGAATGTTTGTGATGCGACATTGTAAAACTTTTTATACCGATAAAATATAACAATTAGACTCTACAAAATTTAGTGTTCGAAAAAAAAATTAAATTTTTAAAAATTAATTTTTAATTATTAAAAATGTCAACCAAAATTTGATATGTTATCTCTCTATAATAAGCATTAAGAGTTTGATTATCAATATTTATTTATTTTTATAAATTTACAATTTAAATTTTTTATATACAATACAATATTATATTTTTTATTTATTCATTAAATTTTTAAAAATTTAACCACTCAATATTAAATTTTATTTGTTGTTAATATTAAATTGATTTAGAGTGATTTCAGTTATATTTCGAATTACAGATCAATTATAAAGCAGTTATTCTCGAATCTTTATTCCATTCAAACCCAAGAAGATTTCAAACACCATTTTTCTCTTGACAAATTCAAACTGCAGATTCAAACTCTCTCTCTTCTCTATATATTATTTGTATTCCCCTTATTATTTATTTAATTATAATATTACTTTGCTATGTATTATTATTACATATAATGAGTTTTGTTGGATTGGTTGATCTCCTTCTCCTAATAAATATATTAGTTACTCATTAATGATTGTAGAGAGGTAATCATTGAATTTGATAATATGGGTTGTTTTCCATTTTTTGGATCATCCAACAAAAATAATGATGACGATGATTCCGTTCACTCCGTAAGGATTTTACCAGGTCACCACTAATTTGTTATCTTCCACTCTTTCCACTTTACTTTTTGAATTTCATTCTTAATAAGTTATGTCATCGGCTCTCTTAATAACAATAATATGTGATTGGATATAGCTAGCTGCATTGAGTGAAGTATTCAATGTGATTGGACAATAGTTACACACACTTCTATTTGTAGAAATACACGTAATCTCATCAAATTATGTAACTTTAAATTCGGTGAAATGCACGTGAATTTCAATCAACAAAACAGTATGTTTGGTAAGACTTATGTGAATTTCAATCAACAAAATAGTATGTTGAAAAATATGTGTTAGAGAATGTATTGTTAACATTACTCTTAATTAAATTTCAAAATCTTACAATTTTCACTTGAAATAATAACAAAAATGAACGACGGAAGAAGTAGAATTAGTCCTCCAATTTAACGTCTTTAATATTTAGTGACGAAATTTTTCATTTTTAAATTTTTGTCACTGTTTCAACTTTTTCTAAGATGAACTTTTATTTCTAAAAATGTAATGAAATGTTTTATCGAGTAAAATGATAAAATTGTTTAGAAGAATCTAAAATACTAGAATCACATTTTTAATTGATGATGTGATGCAATATGTAATTTTGCGACATAGACACTTGTCATTGATTATGTTATTTTATTCATAGATAATTGCTAATTATGTTTTACAAACAAGTTGTTTTGAACTATGATAATTTATGACATTACTCCTTTATGTGTGGACGTGGCATAGTGACTTGCAACATAATCATCTTGGCATTGCCTTTTTAATATATCATACTACACTATAGGTATTATAATATTTAAAATATTTAAAAGTTTATATTTATTTCTGTTTGATTCATGCTTGCTTAATTATATTTAATCATTATTTGTCCAGGTAGACATAAGTTTGATCCAAATGATAAGTCACTAGAAAATATTGGAGCACGTAAATATACATTGGAAGAGCTTGAAGCTGCTACCAAGAATTTTGGTCCAGAATGTTTATTAGGTGAAGGAATGTTTGGGCGTGTATTCCAAACTCACCTTGATAGCATTAACAAAGTAAATACAAATAACAAGCATTCAAACTTTATAATATATACATTTTTAGTGTATTGAAGTATTCATTGTTTGTGCAGGTAGTTGCTGTGAAACAACTTGAGCCAAATGACTTCAAAGGAAATAGAGAATTTTTGGTGAAGGTTCTGAGGCTGAGCCTCTTACATGACAAAAATCTTGTGAACTTGATTGGTTATTGCGCTGATAATGATCAACGGTTACTAGTTCAACAGTTTATGCCATTGGGGTCATTACAGAGTCAGATGAACAAGATGCCACAAGATTGGAACAAAAGGATAAAAATAGCAGTTGAAGTAGCAATGGGTTTGGATTGCTTGCATAACAAGACATCTCCCCCTTTAGTACATGGAAACTTAAAAGCATCCAACGTCCTCTTAGATGAAGATTAGTGTCAAGTTATCAGATTTTGGGTTAGCAAAACTTGGACCAGATGATGTTAATGGACCTAATCGAATATTAGGAACAATTGGTTATTGTGCCCCTGAATTTGTTCTCAATGGAGAAACAACTAGCATGTCTGATGTATATAGCTTTGGTGTCATCTTCCTTCAACTTATCTCAGGACGACAGGCTTTTGATCTAACACGCCCCATCCACGAGAGAAATATAGTTGTATGGGTAAGTTCCGATTTATTTTTATGATATAAAAAATATTTATGTATCGTATCACCTTTACTAATAATTTTCAATAATCAATCAAATTTTTGATGTATTGGCTAATTGTGGTTGGTCGATAATGTAAAATAACTTTACACTGACCGACATTGTGTAACCTCATAATATTTTAAGATTATAAGTATGAAATAAACAAAATTACTTCTCATTATCTTGTATATATATGGTGTACAGGCACAACCTCTTTTGAACAACCTTAAGAAGAACTTCAGAAAAATGATTGACCCTGTACTTGAAGATTATCCATCGCGAGGATTTCATCGAGCACTTGCTATTATAGCAATGTGTTTGGTAAAAGATCCTTCTAAAAGGCCTCTCATTTGTGATATTGTGGTTACTCTTATATTGGAGTTCAAAATGGACTATCATGACCCAATTGATTATGGAGATCATCGTTATGACAAGGTTAAATTATCCTAGATGTCTTATGATTGAGTGATATACAGATAAATTTTTAGGGTCATATAAAAACATCCAAATAATCTTCCACTTCATTCAGCTTGTTGAAGCAAACATATGAAAAATTAGGAGTAGTTAGTTATATTAGGCCATTTGAATTTGAATCATCATGTAGCGTGTATGAAATCAACACGCTCATATTGCAGGGTTGCCAAGGTAATGTTTTTTTGTAATGTGTGCTATAACACCGGCAAGCCCTCGCTTTATGTCTCTAAATTTTGATTAAAAATTAATGTCTTAGAATAAGATTCTTTTTTTTTTTTAATAATTGGTTGGTGCCATAGCTCGTGCATAGTTGTTATTTTTACTGTTTCTTTGCCGTTGAATTTTTTGTTTTTTAAGTCAATTGCCCTTGGATATTTGATAATGCAATGTGTAACATAATCTTTTATATATAGGATTAGAAGTGACCAATGTATTTTTTATGGTCCGCGATTATGTTAATTTTGTTTACATAAAAGAAAGAAAGAAAGAAAGAAAAAGATCATCTTAAAGTTTGCTTGACCTCAAAATGTGTTGGTGCCAGCACTAGAGTAGAGCTTATTAAATTTGGTGTTGCAAAAGGGTGAATTTACACAATATCTTCTAAATCCTATCACTATTAGCACGCGGTAACTAAATAAGCACACGCATAATTGGAACTTATGAAATACATAGTTATTGACTTGTAGCAATACTTGATTGATTAGGCAAGTCAAATGAAGCAGCAAAAATAACAATTGATAATAGACGAATTTGAGACACTCAACTATCTCATTCACATTCCACTATATAAAATTGTGAGCATTAGTGGTCAGTGATGGAGAGGTAGTTTTTCATTAGCAAAACACATAGAAGTACTATTTCACCAATTCCACCAAACACCAGCAGAGAAAACATTAAAACACATGGGAAGGGCCAATTAACGGTGATGGAGTAGAGACATAGTTGGCACAGAGTTGTGTTGTGGCAAGCCAACAAAAAAATGAACTTGATTTTTTTAAGGATCTTTAACTTCCAAATCCAAGACCAAAAATGAATTGTAATATCATGATGACCCTTATTCTTTAGAAGCCAAACGTAACCTCCTTTTCTAGTGTAGCTACTATTAGAACATCATACCAAATAAAAACATCATGTTGAGACGGATTCCTTGGTTGTTAATCTCAAGGGTAACAGCTGGAGAAAGATGAGTATAAAGTTGATCCAGGTTAGGAGATGAGGAACAAACGTCATCAACTTTAAGATGAAGGTCATGGATGTGAACAAAAGGAACTAGAGCACAAAGAGGTCTAAAGGTGTGGTCCAATGACTGAACCAAAAGGAAGTGTCACCCAACCCCACACGCCAAATAAAGTTGTTCTTCAAAGTGTCCTTGGCTTTCGTCAGAGAGCTCCAGATGGTGCAACCGATAACATTACAATCTAAGAGAATACGAAGACCTGATGTGCATTTATGAGAGAACATTAACCCATTACTTGTAAGAACTTTGGAGAAGGTCCCAAACTAGCTTGCTAAGGAGAGAAGTATTAAAACAGAAATACATATTTATTTCTTTAACTTTAGCTTAATTTGCGTTTAGGTCATTTAAATTTATTTATTTATTTTTATTCAATTTTTTAAGTTACAATAGTTTGTACCATGTAATTCTTGAAGTATAAAAGACTTACTGTCAGAAAATACTAAAATAATTGACTGTTAATTCATACTACTTTGCAGCATTTAGTAAAAATTCAAATAATTAAAATTTTCAATTAAACTAATTATTATCAAAATAAAAATAAATGACTAACAATGCATACATAATACAATTTAAGAACCAAATCAAAATAAAATAAACTTAAAAGACCTAACTAAAAATTATATTAAACTTAAAAACTATAGGTGTATTTTGCCAAATATTAACACTCTAGTTGATCTAAGCCAAGGCCACCCCAAATCTTCGACTTTGAGGTACATATAGGTAGACAAAATCTTCAAAATACACAACCAAACGAAGGCTACAATCACATTTCACAACTTTTTTTTGTGAACTCAGCATTTCACCATTTTAAAATTGTATATTTCTTTTAAAAATTAATATATATCAGAACAATTAAATTTAATCAAAGATGTAGATAAAAAAACTTATATTATCGTACATACAATTAAACTCATTATAATTAGAGAATGGATATAAACCACATTCCAAATCCTAGACTAATTGTCTACTATGAAAACAAGCAAAGCAGTACGACTAATGTATAATTGTTTTTAACTTCATGATAGAGTCTAGAAAGAATTGAATAGTTGATTACTATTGTACATGATAAACTGGCTGCAGTTAATAAACTGGACATTAAATTTAACAGTCTAAATTTACAAAAAAAAATTTAAAATTTAATTTCATCTCAATCTTCCTTATCAAACCTTTCAAAGGTTACATTAAAGAAAGCAGTATGGATAGGGGAAAAAAACAGGAACGGGAGATGTGAGAAGTATATGCGGGTAAGTAGAAGGCCCCTAGCATCGGACTTACGAAGCCACGTTACCATCAGATTCACCAAGACTTTAAAATCGGATGTTGGGAGTATGTCCATTTATTTTTTCCTCTTTCCCTGCCACAACAAAAATCAGTATGCTTTAGTGAAATGGTGACATTTACCAAATCAAGATGTTGAAATATATAAATGGCATTTTTTGTCAATTGTGAATTGCAGGAAATAACAATTTGTTTAAACTTTACTGGCAAGCGCGGCTGTTAAGACAATATTTTGTATTAAATAGCGTATCGCAAAACAATGACAATTTGTTCAAAATTCATTAGCCTATAGAGGTGCTCCATAGCTGCTAGCAGCTAGCTGCGATTCAACAACACTTATGCATAATAGAAACAAACATACCGAGCTTATATAGTAATCCATTGTTAACTGCTTCCGTTTCTTCAGAGATGGACTCTCTGCTTGTCTTGGCAAGGAGCGCTTTGATGGAGTCATACTCTGAGACAATGGTAAATCGTTAACTCAAAAACAGTTTTAATATATATCAAGTTTATTAAGAAACTGATAAGTCAAAAAGTTATATCAAGTTTAATTAACTCATTAGGTTAAAAAGGAGATTCAAAGTACAAACCTTGCTGGCAAGTTTCTTTTCTTTACGAGCTTGTCTCTCTCTTTCATCGTATTCTTGGTTTTCCTTCTCTACCAGCCGAATGAGGGTGTCACATCTCCTTGTCAGTTCCTGTGTTGTGCGTGACTTTACAAACCAATCAAAACGAAACAAGGGTGACATTCGAAATGCGGCCTTCAATTCATCCCAATTCCCATACCCAAGTTTGTGAATCATGCATATCTGCAAATTTTGTAGCACACCAAATTAATGTAAGAATTTTATGTTCAAAAAACACACAAAATAAGGAACTGTGCATAAATGATTTCAGTAGGAATAGACTAAGAAAATGAAAATAAATAAAATTCACACCATGAATCGATCACATTCTTCATTGTACAACTTTCCTTTGTTTTGTCCATATTGTATCTTCAACTCTAGCCAAGGGTTCTTGTATCGGTCCAACTTCTTCCCAATAGCTTTCATGATCTCATCTTTCCGAGCTATTCTTGCCTCCCCTCTTTCAATGTTTTTAATAATTCTATCATAATCTACAGCCAATAAATCAAAATACCTAAATCAGAAAACCCTTATACTTTAAGATAAATGAATTTCAAGTTTTGTTTGATAAATCAACACATGTCAAAAAGAACCAATACATAAATGCATTGTAGCTATCTCAGTAAAACACTACTATACAGTCTGCACAGTCCATCTCAACAAATCAGAGCTATTGGTCTATCAATCAAGCAAAACTAAAGCTACGAAGATTGGGCAGGGACGCGGATAATTATTACTTTGCATAGTCTTCAAATTTCTTAGCCACAGTTGTACACCAAAAATCAAGCCAAGACTTAATTACAAAAAAAAAGTTGCTTTAAAATACATATATAATATTACTCATTTGGATTCTTCAAATCATTTTTACTGCTGCAAAATACATTATCATATTTGCAGTAACTTACCATTCAATTCTTTGAACCGCTCTTTGAAGACTTCTGCATATCTTTCAACTTCTTCTTCTGTTTTTCCTTCCATCTCAGAAGCAATACTTCTTATATCATTTCGGCCATATTTTTCACATGCCCTAATGAAAGTGTTAAAATCCTTTCGGCTCCATGACGAAAACCCCTATGTTCACCAAATACCAGAATGAAAACAATATACAAATCCGTATCAAAGCCTAGTTGATAAAGAAATTTGCCCACCTCCTCTAGCAGGTGCTCCTTTTCTTCCGCCTCTTCTGCAGTCAATGGTTCTCCCCCCTCTAAACATTCAACAAGCATGCCACTATTAAATTAATATATATTTACATACAAACAGTAAGGTGAAATACAAAGCCAGTTGGTGCCTATGTACCTTCAGGTTCATCAACATCTATGGAGTCTTTTACCTGATTCTTCTGATGCGTTTGCTGAAATTATGTTAAACAATATCAATACATCTATACATATGCTGAGGTAAACCTGAAAAATGTGAATCAGCATCTTTATGTTACCCACCATTAGATAACGAACTTCCTTTTCGTACAACTCACTCAGCCTGTGTGTGTTGAAGAACTGAAAATCATGCCTGAAGGAAAATAGAATTAAAAATTATCAGGCAAAATAAGCAGTACACATTTTTAGGAAGAAAAAAAAAATGTTTCAATGAGAAGCTTACAACTGAGGCATCCTAGGAATTCGAGGTTCTTTTGGTTTAGTAGGGCCACCTTGGCGCATTGTTTGCTTGAAGTATTCATTCTCTGAGTAACTAAAATCAGAACAACAACAGCACCCAACAGAATAATCATACATCAGAATATGGAAGAAAAAAAATCAATAAGTAAATATATACAATACAAAGGGAAGTGTTTACTTGCGCTTCCGTTCTCTTCTTGATGGCTCAACCCAGTTTTCACTCACAATTTTTTTGAAATCAACTTTGTTCTCATCCTTCATTGCAAGAAGAAAGTAAATGCAGAAGTTGGTTAAAAGAGAAAAAAGAGAGTCAATGCAAAATTGAGCAATAAGAACAGACTCCATAATGAATAGCAAAAGATAAAATGTCAACTTACTTTCTCGTCATCAAAATCAAGCAAATCAGCAGCTACATAATGAAACATAGTAATATTAGTAACTTCTAACTTGCATAAAAGTAAAATCGCCATATTAAATTGCAAAACAGGAGCCAAAGATTGGTGTGAATGAAACAAAAAGCTTGCAGGTTGGTTGTGTAAAATCAATGTTAATACATGCAATAATGATGACATTAACTAGCTAAATCCTCAAAATCAAACAATTTAGCAGGCATGAAATGAAAAACAAAGTATTAGTAACTTCGACCTTCCCTAGAAGTAGCAAAAGAGTTGTAGCTTTCGGTTTTTTGTCTATAGAACCCAAATTAATACATTAAGTAATGATGACATTCTAATTAGTTCACTCTGTTGTCATAAGGTTAATGTTTCAGACAGGTGAACCACACATTGAGACCAAACATGGCTCCTCTGCTTAAGCACAAAAAAATATTTTCCATTTCTTAAATGATCAGAACACATGTGCACAAGCAAAACAAAACTTTTAAGAGTATGTTCAAGTTCAAACAACAGATTTAATAGAAAAGATCAAACTATTATAAGCAAAACTTTTTAAGGTTGCATACTGTCATCCATCTTAAATTTGATTGCATCTTCAGTAAATTTCTTCATCTTAGCATCAAGCTCAGCTGTTGATTCCTCTCCTTTGGCAATAATTCTGTCAATATCCTCGTCTGTAATTGTACTGTCCTTGGAACTAAAAACCATTTCAGCCCCGAATCTAACCATTTGAAGCAAATCATCTTTATTAACAGCTGCGTACATAAACAAATTACACCATATCATACAATGCACACAAGTCCTGCGAGAAAGAATTTTTTTTGTAAGAAACCATCCTGAAAACTCTTACCCTTCTGCTCAGCTAATCGTCCTTGCTGAATCACCAAAGCATCAAGTGCAAGCTTTTTGTAAGCCCTTTCAATGACTTTTTCCTCAATCGTGTACTGTACATTTTAAGTAATTATCAACACAAACAGAAAATTGGAACTACGGAGCACCAATATTTCAAATGGCTGCCAAACACATATCTTGTTGGATATCTTAGAATAATTTTTTGGCTTGCATTTTCAATTAATTCAAGTGTTTGCATCAATACAAGCGAGATACAATAATGATTAGATAAGAATATTTTACTGTATCTACAATTACTAATGCTGATTTATGAAACATGAGTCTGTCATTTTAATTTAGGATATCTTTTTAAGTTGCAGTTATACTAATTTTATAATATATCTAATCTTGTTCAGTCATGATTCTAGAATTTGCTGTATTATCCACGGGTCGGTGTCCTGTTGTATGTGTGTCCAGTGCTTGCATCCGTGATTGCTAGATAGAAACATAACACCATAACACAATATTGCATACCTCAGTGCAGAATCGGAAAACTTGAACTTCTTTCTTTTGACCAATCCTATGAGCTCGATCCTGAGCTTGCAAGTCAGCTTGAGGGTTCCTGATACAGCAATTTTAAACAATCAATTGATTGTGGACTTACGTTACCAAAGCAAATCAGAAAACTACTGACACAACCAGTTGAAATACTCACCA
Source organism: Cicer cuneatum (assembly GCA_037974295.1). Taxonomy (NCBI): domain Eukaryota; kingdom Viridiplantae; phylum Streptophyta; class Magnoliopsida; order Fabales; family Fabaceae; genus Cicer; species Cicer cuneatum. The sequence continues at coordinate 5,666,522 of JBBPBO010001985.1, forward strand.
GTCACTATCATAAAGAATGACAACATCAGCAGTAGCAAGATTGATGCCAAGACCTCCAGCTCGAGTAGATAACAAGAAGACAAATTTCTCACTTCCTGGTTTGTTGAAAGCCTCAATGGAAGCATCACGATCATCTCCACCAGTATTTCCATCTATGCGACAGTATAGGTATCCCCGAAACATCAAATAATCTTCAAGTATGTCTAGCAGCCTAGTCATCTGTGGAAGAGCCATAAAACTAAGCACAAATGGATGGAAACACATACCAGTCTGCATAACATAAGGCATTCATTGCCATTAATGAAGAGAATCTTATATTATATCACACAGACCTGTGAAAATATTAGGACCCTAGAATCCCTCTCTTTTAGTTTGGGAAGTAATTTATCGAGTAGAACCATTTTGCCTGTAAAATAATTTTTTAGAAAAAGAACAAACTGCATATTAATAATCCATCTGAAAAGGACAACTAGTAGAAATCTCTTAATGTAAACAAAATTTACCAGCATTTGTAACGAGATGATCCCCTGTTGTATAGGGAGGACCAGGTTCAGCCCCTTGGAAAAGATATGGGTGATTGCAACATTTTCGAAGTTGCATTGCTATATTTAGGAGACGCTTACGTTCTCCACCAGCATTCACAACCTCAAGATCCTTCTGCAGTAATGCCTTATAATATTGTTTCTGCATTTGGGACATGCCTACTTTGAGAATGGTTTCCTTTTTCGGTGGCAACCCTTTTTCGACATCTGATTTCAACCTTCGAAGAAGAAATGGGCGGAGGACCTAAAGCATACACAGATAACGACAATATTCTTTCGTAACACAGTATCATAAGTTCATAAGGGACACTCGACAATCAACTAAGGTTTGAGGCTTACCTTGTGTAGTTGTTGAACAACCTCCTGTTGATCATTTTCACCAGAGATTTGAAACCATTCATCAAAGGTTTCAGCAGAACTAAAAATTTCAGGCAGAAGAAAGTTGAGAAGAGACCAGAGTTCATGAAGATTGTTCTGCAACATTGAAAGATAATGTACCACGTTATTGCTCAACCCTATTAGCATAATTATTACAGATACAACATAAGAAAGAGAGTTAAGATTCAAATTTGAAAATAAGCCAGACCTCAAGGCTGTAAGCATTTAATTCAAGATTTTAAACAGGGGACAGATTCGGAAAAAATGCAAAATTCAAAGCATTTAGTTCACGGATTTATACTGTGAAGGGAAAACATGCATAAACAGCAAAAAAATATACTACAAATTTAACCAATAGCATACAAATATATATATATATATATATAATATCATTAAACTCTACTCCTCTTCTAATGATGCACAATTTGACTACATATGGAAATTATTATTATCCATGAACAAGTGATGTTCCGCCCAGTGTTGCGAAAACTAAACTAGACTGGCCAATCCAATCGGTTCAACTGTGGATTAGACCCATGGCTGGTCTAATCAACTATATGAATCAGTTATGCTATTGAACTAGTTGTGACCTGGTGAACAAATCATCAAACTATTGTTCAAGTCAGTGGTGTGATTTTGTCTTTATTTTGAATGAGAAGAAAAAATAAACTCAAGACAAATATCAATCCCTGTTTTTCGTGCTTGAACACAGTATAATGCCACTATGCACCACTCAAGCTCTTTGATGTGCTAATATATATATATATATACACACATATACATATACACAAACTACTGACTTGTCAGGTGAAAGATGTCTTCCACTTGTATAAACATGTTTTCAAGACATATTTCATACCTATTTATTATTATTAATGTCCTTTTTGATGAATCTCACTTTAAGTGTGGAAAATGTAGACTATTAGGCATACATGTGTAATCGATTCAACTTGTTCAACCAATGACAGTGTTCTCAACATCGATATCTTACCTAAGATCGGGAAGGGGGTGCAAGATCGTAAAACATAGAATCGTAAGATTTTACCAAAATAACAAAGTACACTAAAATAGATATTTTTTATATATAGCATAATATTAATAATAGGTTTTTAAAATTATTAGTCTTATTAAAAAATAAAATTTATGTAAAACAATATATTCTTCGTATTAGATAAATGATATTTGACTATATTTTGATAAATCTGTTTGAGCCTCTTTTTTTTTCAAACTTTTAGCCCTTTTCCCATAAAAAAAAAAGCGCTCATTTACTGATTCTAACACATGGGCCCAAAACAAGTGAAAGCCCAACTGTAAATCAGTCTCTGCTCTCTAACCCTAATTCCCCATCTAGTTAATAGAAGTCAGAACAAAACAGCCGCTGTCATTCTCTTCGAAGGCAGCAGGACAGACCAAGATTCTCTTTCTTTTCCTATTTGTTCAACACTTTGCTGGTCAGAAAATATGGGTGATGGTAGGGAAGTTGTTGGAGGGGAGGGTCCAGGGATTCTCCATCGCAAACTGGGTCAAAAAACCCGAACACGAACGCATCCAAAAAAGGCAAAATGGGTTACCGTAAACTTGCCTGAGTTTGTGCAATCTCACGATTCCGGCAATTTTCCCAGCGATTCCACATGATTCAGTGGAAAAGCGATTCTAGTGTCGTCGTAGATCATTGAGGGAGAGCAAAATCGTGAAATCTTATGAGTTTATGATTTTCAGAGCAATTTTGACGACATTGCCAATTACCCGCTGATTCAACCAGTGGTCCATTGACTCAGTACCTCGACCAAATCAATGTTAGGTGAGTTTTATAACATTTATGCAAACTCATCTCTAATGGAATTTAATAAAGTTGCATGAGTAGAAAGCTTATCGCATCTACCATATTCATGTCTGATAATAACCCCTTCACACAAAAAGAAAGAACTTAATAAGTTAAGGATGTGAAACCAAAAAAATATGCAGAACTTATAACAAAAGTGTGGAGGGTGATAATTCATATCTTGTCAACCAACTACAGCCAATGAAGAGCATCTAAAATAGTCAGGTAATAAAGTTCATAATGTAAAGGCGAAACAAATGGAGGATAAGATTCTCAGGCATATCAAAGATAGGAAAGAAGGGCAAAAAAGACAAGTAACTTGCCACACACAAGCAAGCAACATTCATCAAGTCAACCATATCAAACATCCTATAATTGATCTCAGATCATTTAGAACCAAATACAGCCAAAAAAATCATGATTTATCAAATCTACAACAAAATGAATTCATTATAAATTCAATTAGACAGAAGAATCGGTGTTAACGTTTCCATGTTAAGAAGATTCCAATAAATGAAATACATTATTTTCATTGAAGGAAACATTCATTAAGATTACAATATCACCATATATGATAAATAATACTACTATATTATACCTGTAGTGGTGTGCCAGTTATAAGGAGTCTGTAGTTTGTATTATAAAGCCTCATTGTTTTAGACAGGAGGGAGTTCTCATTCTTGATCCGATGGGCTTCATCAATAATTACATAACGCCAACTAAATCGACGCAATGCAGACTTCTCTTTGATTACCATTTCAAAACTTGTCACACACACATCAAACTTTCCAGCAACCAATAGATCTTCTCTTATATGTTTCTGTAGTTATTTAAATCCATTAAACAAAAAGTGTCAAAACCATGTACCAAGCAGAACTCTTGACAAAAATAATGCAGTCCAGCAAAGCTAGTCTTACCCTTTCATCAGGTCTACCAAGGAACTTTATTGCGCGTAAAACTGGACAAAAGCGCCGAATCTCATTCATCCAATTTCCAAGAGTAGATTTTGGAGCAACCACCATATGTGGACCTGTTATTCCTCTGAACTCATGTAAATAGCCCAACAAAGATATAGTTTGTAAAGTTTTGCCAAGCCCCTGCAGATCAACAACATATTCATTCATCAGAGCTTTATTAATGAACCCGTACTTCATCAATAGTACACGTCACCAGGAAATTATGTTTGTGTGCAGTTATTTAAATGAGGGTCTCTTAGCCCACCAACTAATGCCTACCATTTCATCTGCTAAAATTCCATTTATTCCATTCTCATACAAGCGTATGAGCCAGTTTAGCCCAGCCAGTTGGTAATCCCTCATTTTCCCTTGGATACCTGTTGAACAGATAAGCAATTTCACATTGGTATGAACCAAAATTATAAAAAATATCAAATATGAATAGAAAGAATCCAACACATGTATTCAAGATGTATACGCTAAACCCTAATCCCTTGGCCACTAACTGTGCCGCTGTGATTGCAGTGCTATTAACAAACATAGCATGCAGTAAAAATATTCAAGATGTATTCAACCAACACATGTATCCCCAATGAGAAATCAGCCAGTCAGAATGCAATCCTTCCAGCACCAGAAAATTAACTGAAATAGCTTGCATTCAAGGGCACCATCAACCAATATTATTACAGAAAGCAGACATTCAAGATTATATTTTCCAAAGAAACCAAGGAAATGAAATGCAAAAAATAAATATAAGCATGTGCTATCATAATATTAATAGATATCAAGAAAGAAAGGATAAGAAACAACCATAGCACCCAAGCACACACAAAAAGAAAAAAAATAGCTTACATGAAGGTTGAGTAACCAGCCTTGTATTTCCTAAACCACCTTCTTCTTCTTTAAGGTATTCTTCGTCTTCCTCTTCTTCAGTCACTTTCGAAGCATGGCGTCCCCTAACATGGACAACATTCAATTCAATATATGTTATTTGATACATGAGAAAATCGGTATCAGATCAGTCATAATTCTATAAGTAGAAATTGAGGAACAAATTGCATAGTTCACCCTTACTTAAAATTCTTATAAATAAGTCCCTTTAAACATTTTTATGAGTTCCGCTCAGATAACAATCAATGGTATAAAATACTTGTTAGAATTACATAAAGTAGAATTTGAAAAGGAAAGTTTTGCTGAAATCATTTTATCTACATCTAAACTAAAGACATGGTAGATTCCAGTGGGAGAATTAGAGAATTTGGAAGTAGAAAAAATATGTCCACCCATCATAGTTAATTAGTACTAGTTTGCTTTCACATTTCACAATTTTATGGTAATAGAGTATAGAAATATCCCAAAGCTTAGAAAAAACTTGCACATAAATGAATGCGTAATTTTCAATGTAATTAAAACTCAACAAGGCAAAACCCAAAAAATACGGTGAATTGCTACGTAGTATAGTATCCATTCCATTAATCTTCAGAAAGTACCTTCCTTTTGTCTTCTGTGATGAAGACTGATCGCCTTTAGCAAAATGAGCAAACAGCTCCGTTTGCTGCAAGAGATACTTCAATCGACCATTTCCCTTATTATTCTACAATAAAAGTAACACTCATTATTTTCAAATATCAAATTAACAATAACTTTATATAAAAAAAAGTAATCCAGTAACACGCACCATAGAAGCATCAATAGTTGCATTTTGTGCATCTAATATCTCCTGTATCTTTTGTTTCTTCAGCCTCTCCATTTCTTTTAATCTCGCTTTCTCACGCTTACTAATCTCAGGATCAACATTACTTTCATCCTACAATTAAAATTTAAAAATGCCATATATAAAAAAAAAAACAAATTCACGAATTAAAATATAAAATTATGGAAAATGCTGGCTATGGTTTTTGTTTAACCTGATTATCGTCGTCGGTGTCGGCGCCGTCTTCGGCGGGTTCATCTGGAACAATGTTATCATCCTCGTCTGAGCTAGCAGAACGAGCGACGGCTTCAAGTTCGTCGTCGTCGTCTTCGATCTGTTCATTGACGTTCTCTTGCTCGTCTTCCTCTGAATTGGAGGCGCTTAAAACCTGAGACTTGGAACTTCTTCCCATGGTTTTCTCAGATCGAGGGTTTCGTTCGCGATAGTGTGTGCTAAAAAGAGGGAGCGCGAGCGACTTTTTTTTATATTTTTCGAAGCGTGAATGCGTGAAAGGGAAAAAACGAGTAAGGGATCAAAGTGATTTATAGCCGTGGGATCTTGCGGTTCCAGGGAACGGTGTAGTGTTAGAGTTGTGATGATGTGGAAGTAAACGAATATTTCGCGCCAGTGATGTGGAAGTGGAACCGATATTTTCCCGCTTGCATTGCGTGGATTTCGGCCCTTTTTGTTTTAAATACTTTTGGGCCCTTTTGTTTTAAATACTTTTGGGCCGGTTTTGGGCTCCTAAACAACGGAATGTTGTACCTCATACCCCTTCTTTTAAATTTATACCCCCGCATAATTTTAAAAATTCCAATAATACCCTGCAATAGTTTACTATTTTTATTTATATAAAGGATTTTTTTTTTACCCCCTCAAAGATTTTCGGAGGTCTGAAAACAAATTTTCCCAGTAAATACCGGAAAACTTGAAAAAAGTTTTTTTTAAAAGTATCGGAAAACTTATAGGGAAATTTTTCGGTAGTTACGAGGGAAAACTTGTAGGGAAGTTTTCCGTTAGTTTTTTTTCTTTGCCAATTTTTTTTTAATTTTTTTTTAAAAAAACAATTTCCGGAAAACATGAAAATCAAGTTTCCCGGTAACTTCCAGAAAACTTGATTTTCAAGTTTCCCGTAAACTTCCGAAAAACTTAAATTTCAAGTTTTCCGGTAGTTGATTTTCAACGAAAACTTTTGGAAAACTTATTGGTAAGTTTCTCAGTAGTGCAATTTTTTCCGGAAAACTTTTTTTCAAGTTTCCCGGTAACTTCCGAAAAACTTGAAAAAAAGTTTTCCGGAAAAAATTGCACTGCCGGAAAACTTCCCAGTAAGTTTTCCGAAAGTTTTCGTTGAAAATCAACTACCGGGAAACTTGAAATTTAAGTTTTCCAGAAGTTTTTCAAAAAATCTTACTTCTTCCAGAAAACTTCAAATGTCGAAATGGTCAAATTTTCAAATTTTATACTTTATATGAAGGCAAAAATGTCTTTTACTTATGGTTTGGGGAGTAAAGGTATAAACGTGGGGTATGAAAGACACCGTTCTAAACAACGCCTCTTTCTTTCGGGCTTTTGTTTCCCGGACGTTGAAGATTTTATTTTATACCCCTTCCACGATAGGATTAAAATGACAATTTTACTAATGTTATTCTTCGGAACATTATTATTGTCAATGTTTTGGTAAAAAATTATAGGCTAAATAGCACCCGTGGTCCCTTAACTTAATTTCAAATAACGTTTTAGTCTTTTATTTTTTTTTCCGATTTGGTCATTTATTTTAATTTTAAGTGACAATTTGATTTTTTATGTTTTAAAATGTCAACAATATTATCCTTTTTTTTACAATAAATTAAAAAATTTATCAAAATTTTAAACCAAAACCCATAAAATTAATTATATTCTTTAATATAATACAAATTTTATCAAATTCGTAACTCAAATCTTCAAATAAACTCATATTTTCATTTTTTATTTGATGTTGTTAGAGATGGAATTTTAAAAATCAAATCAATAATAAAAATATGAGTTTATTTGAATATTTGAATTACAAATTTGATGAAATTTGTATTATATTAAAGAATATAATTAATTTTATGGGTTTTGGTTGAAAATTTTGATGAATTTTTTGAATTTTTGTAAAAAAAAAAAAGATAATATTGTTAACATTTTAAAACATAAAAGATTAAATTGTCACTTAAAATTAAAATAAATGACCAAATCGGGAAAAAAAAAAGATAAAGGACAAAAACGTTAACTGAAATAAAGTTAAGGGACCACGAGTGCTATTTAGCCAAAATTATAATTTAAAATAACATTTTTAAAATTTATTTATTTAATTTAATAATTCAAATGTTTCAAAAAGTTAATAATTATAAATTCTAAAAATGAAAAAAATGTTAAAATAATATAGAAGTGAAATTAACATTTTGAACGAGGCAAACAAGATTTATTTTAGGCAGTCGCATATCTGTTTTGCGCCCTCCTGCAAGTAAACAAAAAAGTAAGATATTTTCGTAGATTCATTTCAAAGTGGAGTATATTACATTTTTTATGAAAAGAGGATATAGATTAAAAAAAATCCAATAATAAATAATCACATGTAGTATCTTCTAAAAACCAAAGTGTGACATTTGTTCAAAAGAATGGAGAAAGAGCGGAGACATGCTTAGTTCAAAATATGAGAGTGGAGAAGATACAAGAGATTTTTAATGGTTTTATGTTTATTTCGATAAAAAATAATAATTTTAAATAGTTTTAATTATGTTATTTTGGTTATCTTCTCTCTCCTTCAAATCCCTTAAAATAGAGAAAAGATAAAATGCCCTTTTACATAAAATTTGCCTCCCTCGTCTTCTATTTGCTTATAAAAATTAAATAAAACACAAAATTTAAAAATAGTTCTCCACCTCATATTCTTCGAACCAAACAAAATATTAGAATTTTGCTTCTCTCTCGTCCCCTTTTCTCCCCTTCTATAAAATGAATTAAACAAATTTCTTAAAAAATATCATTTTTCTCTCATCCCCTCTGACTAAACACATCCTTAACGTATTTTACTTGTGATTTTATATTTGGAATATTTTGATATTACATATTCAAATTTTGACCGTAGATTTTCCCAAAGTTTTCTTAAAATAAATAATTAAAAACCATGTTCAATTTCCAAATACAACACAAAAAGATTAGTTAATTTATTGAAATTTTAATTTTTATTGAATTAAAAATATATATTTTATAACCATAGAATGATAAGAAATTTAATTAATATTCGCTTTATTTGAATAATTATATTGCAAATATTTCAATTTTTTAATAAAGAATCATACGAGCCATTTTATGAACGTAATTAATTATTCCCAATTATGCCATTGGAATTTAAAAATAGAACCAATGATTTCTTCATTCAGACTTTTGTAAATTATATTTCTCATTCTAAATAGTTAAAATTTAGAATTTTAAATCCAAAAAAGTCATTTAATTCATTTTTGTTTATTTTGATTATTATTTACTTTGCCGTTAAACTATTTTTTTAATAAAACATATTTTATGAAAATTTCAAATTTGAATTATTGTTTTTTTCATAAAATTAATGTTTCCAGAAGTTGTATATATTTTAGCATCTTTTTAATTTTCAGTCAAAAAATCCTCTATTTAATTTATTAAAAAAATATTTCAATTTAATAACTCATTTAATGCGCAACTTTTTAAAATTTGAAATTTTAACATTGTAATTTTGAATTTAATTGTTGAAATCGTAACAAATTTACGTGTTTATACTGGGAAAGAGGATTGACCCAACATATTTGACAACTTAAATCAAACCTTTAAAATGAGACTCTTTTAAAAATGTGTGAGAGATAATAACATAGAAATTAAAGTTCTTATAAAAATAATATAAAATTTACCAATTACACATATAAATTAAACATAATATTTAATATAAATAACATTTATTATTATTTTTTAAGAACATTTATTAATTTTAAAGACAGGAAATCTATTGTTTAAATTATAGTGATTTCTTAATGAAATAAGTATAATCGCATAAAACTTTATATTTCTACTTAGTATTGTAATGTCAGCGATTTAAAAGATTTCATAGTTTAAGTGGACCAAAGGAATATAATGCTTTTTGTAATGTGAATAGAATTGTGAATAGGTTAGGCGCATTTTAAACAAAATTTCCTTTTTTTAATTCAATTTTGGTTGCAAGATTAGAAATTTCAACTATCTAACTTTATGAAGAGGACATTTATTTAATCACAAATAGGTCCTCCAACACACCACATAGGTTATTCAGCAAATTAAATCACTCAAATAACACAAATAGTTGAAGATTAATCGAGATGAATCGAAGTCGATTATTATAATATGTGTTTCAGTTCAATAATAACTATTGTGAGATGGACTTAAAAGAATAAGGAACATACAATTCATGTTCTAACACAAAATCAACAAAAGCTTATCAACTAATAGTGAAATTTCTAGTACTTCTCTATCATCTCCATCAATCCATGCATGTTGTCTCTAGTCTCACATTCTATCTTCACTGTCCCTGCACCACAAACATGTTTCAATTGAACTTAATTATTATCAGAACTTGGCAAATTAATACTATGTGAAGTTTTATTCGTTGATTATTTGTCAAACCCCTCACATACCTGCTTATCAGCTTTGAGATCTTTTTGTTCACCTTCAGAGATCGAAACATTTGTCTCATTGGTTTCTTCTTCCTTGACCAAAGTCTCTTCCTGATTCGTGTCTTGGACAATTTCCTTGACCAAAGTCTCTTCCTCTGTACATGTACAAAGAGCAAATTCAAATTTAATTTAATAAAATCAGCAAGTTAATTATTGACAATCTTAATTAATTTGAAGTTAATGAAAAAGGGGTTACGTGGAATGGTCAATTGAATAATAAGGAACTTCAAAAAATAAATAAAATTAAAGGGTGATTTTAGTCATATCACCTTTTTCATTTTCTATTAATTTTTCTTCTTCTGCAGCTTCCTTTTGATTATTATTTTCCAATGAAATTTCTTTCTGGCCAGCAACAACAATTTCATCTGTCTTATTCTCAGCAACAACATCAACTTCTTTGTTCTTCTCCAATGTTTTGTTTATTTCATCAGGAGCAGCAGTGACAACATTGGACTCATCAACAACCTTTTTAACATTTTCCTCGCTCTGACCGTGTTCCAATTTTGAATTAGTTTCACTGTCAATGGTTTCTGTCACATTTTCCTGAACAACCTTGGAATCATCGAGATTGGATTCCTTGCTCTTGAGGACGGTGTTTTCTGAAGCAACATCGTGTTTAGATTTCCCACAACCCATTTCTTTTTGTTTTCGGTAGGATGAATTGGTGATTGTGGGAAATAGAAAAGAAAAAGGAAGGTTGATTTGTGTGTGATGAGATGGGATGGGGAATGAATATATGAATGAAGAGAGATGGTTAAGGTTGTTAGCGGTGTTTGCAGCTGGTGCACACGGGTGGGGAGAGATTCTTGTCGAGAGAAACCAACCGTGCGTCTTTTCCGCTGTCTCTTTTAAGTTGTAATCAACGAAGACATAAATAAATGAACAAAATAGGCGTGTTTGTTTGTTACTAGCCTTTTCCGTTTCATCAATGGACGGACGGTTGGACTAATGTCGTTACAATTAATAATAATAAAGCGGACTAAACTTTGCAAGATATAACTTAATATTAGAAATATTTTATTTAAATATTACTCATTCTATCTTATAATAAATATCATTTAAGTTTTTTTTCACATATTAAAAAATAAAAAAATATATGTTATTTTATTAAATTATTCTTCTTAAATGATATTTTAAAAATTTTATATATAGTAATAATTGAATGATAATTTAAAAAAATAATTAATATTATAATATAATTATTTTAGAACAATTTTTTTGTTAAAGTGAAGGTGAGACAGGAGAGTGAATTTTTTACTTTCATGAAAGTTACTTACTATCGTGATTTTATCAAAATATATTTATTAATATTGTATTATTTAGAGAGGAAATTGATATTAAAATGTCAGTATAAAGACAAAATTAATAATATTTAACTATTATATATAAATTTAACGATATATATATTTTAAATCAAATACATATTTAAAATATTTGTAATTTTAAGATTAAAAAAAAGTATTTGTAATTTTATAAACCATTTGAGAATATATTACAAAGTCAAACACATCTTTGGTTGTTTATTCTAATAAAATGAAAAACAAATTAATTAAAGAAACTTCTAAATGGTACCCTCATATACATTCAAATTCATGCCTATGTTAACTTTTTTATTTTTCAATTCAAATAAATAATAATTAAAATATACTAATTTATTTTGACAAAATTTAATATGGTAAGTTGTTGTTAAATAACCTCCAAATCCATATGGTCAAATAAAGTTTAACAATTAATGCAATAATAATAATACTAATATATGTGACAATTAAAAATGTAGGAAGATATTTATTCCAACATTTTTTTGGCATTCATCACAATAATTCATATTTTAATGTTGAATTTTTATTCAAGTTAAATAAAATTTCTTCTTATCCATCCAGGTTTCACTTCTTTCAAATGAATTTTTGCCTACTTTTGGTGTTAACTGTTTCTATTTTTTTTTCTTTGTATGTAATATAATAGTTGACTCAAATAATTTGTACAATATAATATATCAAGTAAATATATAAAGTTATTATCATCTTATTATCCTATTATTATTGAAATATTTGTCTTTATATTACTTTAAAAAAAATAATTTATCACATATTCAACAAAACCAATTTAAGAAAACTACTATGCTAGAAAGCATTTGACTGAATATTCAATATACACAAAACATTAAACAAATTTACATTAAAAAAATGTAAGGCGAAAGAATAGTGCAAATAAATTTACATTCGATGAGAAATAATATAATATATATATAACATAAATTATTCATATTTCTCAATAAATTTAATAAAAATCTTAGCACTATATTTCACCTTATATAAGGTTGGTAAGATTTTGTTATACGAGTTAAAAAAGTACCATTAATTTCATAAACTTTTTGAAAAATATTACTTCATGTGTTTTCGAAATTTAATCCTTAAGTATTTTAGTTTTGTTTCATATTTTTTTATATGTTAGAAATCTCAAAAATATATGTTAAGTAAATTTTATTTTTATTTAATGAACAAATGATAAAAAAGACAAAACTTATCTATATTTATTATTTTTTTAATATATGTGTCAAAGATTAAAAACACTAAATGTCAAAAAAATAAAAGGATTGAAAATGAGATATTAATAATATTTAAAGGGTATGATAGTACCAATACAATTCATAAAGTACCGCGGTTTATAGGAGTTGGAGAGAGAAAAAAATAGGTTCAACTCTCTCACAAAAATTAACATCTAATAATTTGATTATTTAAAATATATATAGTTTAAAATTATTAAAATAAATAAATAAATAAAAACATCACATTTACAAGATGAAAACAAATATTACAATTTAAATAAATCATTTGGAAACAAAAATAAATGAAGCCATCAAAATAATGTGAGACGCATGTGTTTTCTTCTCATTTTGTTTTGTGCCCACCACGTTATAGCTTGAAAGTGGGTTCTTAGTAACTAACAAGTGCATATCAATTAAACATAATAAAATTTTCATACATATATACCTTAGTTCAAATTTCGAGACGATGAATTAATTTTATTTTTATATATATATATATTAATAAAATTATATAAATAAAATATAAATTGTTTTAGATTTTTTAAATGATGTAATTACTTTTATTTTAAAAAAAATATGAAATTGCACTCAACTTCTCCTATCCTCGTTTTAAAAAATGACTTTTATTTAAATTTTTATGAAGTAAACTTACTTCTCCTTTTCGTTTTCTCCATATCATTTTTTTTTTGTTTTTTAATTATTTTATCTTCACAATATTTGAACTAATTTTGTTTTTCAAATATTGACACATAGCTGATATTCTATTAAATATTAAGTGACTATAGACAATCAAACTAAATACATTATGACAATCATATCTTCTCGAAAGAGTTTGAAATTTGATTGATGATATGTTATATATGAACTAAACTGACTTAAATATCAATTAGAATGACAACTAAAAACATATTAGAAAAGTTCATAGAGAAATAGAAGAATTGGTTAAAATCAAGTTATTCGAGAAAGAGAAATAAATTAGAGAAAGAAGATAAAATAGTTAAAATTAATGATATTTATGTGGATGAGTATAAAATTAGAACTGCGATATGACATAATTTTGGGAAATTTTTTGTATATAAATATTATTAAATATATAGAAGTATCTAAATTTTACAAGAAAAAAATACTTATGTTAAATATTGTGGTGTATGTGTATCTGGTTGTAAGTTTGTTTCTATAATTGGTGTATTTTATAACTAGAATTATGGTTATTGTGTTGTCAAAATGTATATTTAAGTATAATATATATGTACATTGGTATGGTAGAACATCGTGTAAATTGGTGTGATAGAGCGTCATGTAGATTGATATGTGTATATGGACTAAAATTTATTTTTTTCAATTTTTTAATTATTAAAATTACATTTTTTTTGTTAGGGCCCTACTAACATGACCTCCAAAATCTATTACTTACATATTTTTGTGATGATTTATTTACATGTTTATTTTTTAGAATGATCCAAAAATTATGAAATAGATGACCTAAATTCATTGATTTGCTTGAGATAAGAGGGAGATATGGGGATATAAGATAGTAGAAGGTGAGGGAGATAGTAGATAGAGATCGATGGGTGGGAGCGAGAGAGATAGAAATAGAGATACACAAGAGAGTAGATAAAGTGTATTTAGAAAAATCGTGTATTTAAAAAATCATTTTTTAAAAAATCTTTAAATCATTTAAAAGAAACATTTTTATTTAAGTTTAAACAAAGACATCAAATATTAATTTTATTAAATAATAATTTTTAGATATTGAAAATTATCAATGCCATACATAATAAAATATATTATATTAGAAATTAGTAGATATTATTAATAAATGACACAATTAAAAAAAATACATTAAAAATTAAAAGAATAAATTATTTTGACACAAAGGTAATTTTTTTTACCATGTGTATCACAAAAGTCCTGTATGCCCATTCAAAACTATAGTAGTAAATCATATCCTCAATCTATCAAATAGCGTTTAATGACCACACACTTGATGTAAATATTTTTATATGATAGCAAACACAAAATATTTTGATTGAATAATTATTTAATAATAAAAATTATAATTATGTAGAGAAATAATAAAATTAAGAGTTACAATTAAATGTCGGTACAAAATTAGTTTACACTAACCGTTTATATTATTATTCTCATCAGAATATCAATTATAATCTCTAATATATCAAAATGAAATCAAGATTAATATGATGTTGTGAGTTTTTATTTGCTAACGCGTCTTCCAAATGTAAGAACGAGTCTAATAGTAACGGAGAGTGAACGAGCGAACATTCTTTACTTCATATTATTTAACGTTGATGTAAGTATGCACTACAAGAAAAAAGTTTATTACCTACGGAATATTTTAGTTTTACCCACGGCAAGTCCGTAGGTAACCAAAAATTACCCACGGATACGGGTCCGTAGCTATTTCGCTCGTAGGTAAATATTTACCCACGGATAATCAGTAGGCTATGGGTACCTAAGGAATGTCCGTGGGTAAATTACTCACAGATTTTCCGTGGGTAAATTACCCACATGTTTTCCGTGGGTAAATTACTCATAGATTTTCAGTGGATAAATTACCCACAAGTTTTCCGTGGGTAAATTACCCACAGATTTTCCGTATAGCTGAAACTTTTGAGGTGCCGCCTCAGCTGCAGATCTATGTGAAGAAAATCCATCATCATAAGTGGTAAAAGAAGAAAGACCGCTGCTTCCATAACCTGATAAGGGCATAGACTGGATTGTCGAAGTAGCTGTAGTTGCAATAGGACTGATTCTCCTAGATGTTCGATAGGCAACACCAAGTAGTGCCCCTCCATGCAAACCAATGACCTAAAATAGATACAATCATTTCAAAAGGTACTCGAACATTCAAATAGTTTCTCCAGTTTCCAATGATACTCTATTTGAAGAATAACATGCATAAGAGATCATACTATCTTTGCATAGAAAAACAAACATATTTATGACTTTTGACAATAGGATAGAGGCAAATTTATTCTAAAGAATTTTAAAATCTAAGACATGTTTAATACATCGTGGAACACTACTACAGCCAATTTCATCACATGCTCAGCACAACACTATACAAGCACCAGTAAACACAAACCTTTCAGCAACGAATTATCCTATGAGTTAGTCTATAGCACCAAATTGGCAATTACATAATAGAAACAATTATCTATCAAACACGGACTACCTTGTTCCAGTTATTCAATCAACTAATATATTTCATTTATAGGAGAAGACTGGACAGTTACGTTTTTAGTAGCTATTAATTAATTAATCAAGACAAATGCAAAATGAGATAAATAAATCTTAACAACTACCTTTTGCTTTAAAATTATGCATTAGTTTGATTCTTAAGAGTAGAAGCATCAGTAAAGCCATAAAATGTTAAATCCAAGAATATTATGATAAACTTTTACTAGGAATATTTTAGACTGGGAAAGAATCTTACGGGTTCGCTGCGTGCACCAACAGACCTCATTAGTATGTTTGATGTTCCATCATCTAACAAGATTCGGACTTGAACAGAAGCTGTGGAACTAGCAGCAGCTGCGGCTGCAACAACTTCTTTTGCTCTTTTCGATGAACTACCCTTGGGAATTATAGGAATTCGTGGAGGCAATGATGATTCCAATATAGCAAATCTGTCACGACAAGTATCCCATGCAAGAAGCCTTGCACTGCCAGAGTCAACTATTGACCAATCACTGACCTTGTAGACAGAGAAATAAGGAATATCTGGCCAAACAATTCCTAAGTACCTGCAAACATATGATACAGTAAGAAAGCACCCGAAAGGCACTCCGATTAACAAATTAAATACTAGAAGTGGAGGTAGCATAACTGTAGATAGACTATAGACTATAAACAACATACACAAACATAGTGAAGTTAACAATAACAACTTGTGACTTATAAGAGGGATACCGGAAGTCATAATTTTATGCACTGACAACATTGTAGTAATAATAATAATAATGATGATGTTGATGATGATAATGATAATAATAAATTGCTCCTTTTAACAAGTCTCTTTCCAAATTACTAGATGCATTAATTATTTCTTTACAAAAACCCCTAATTACTTAAAAACTGAGACAAACATTAACTAAGTGGAAAAATGAGTCACAATAATTGAAGGTAGATTTTGGAAAATTGATACACATTTTTAACAAATTTAATGTTAATAACTAGTAACTAGATCAACAAATTTTCTTAATTCTTATGAATTGATCAAAAGGTGCTTATAATTAGGGATGGAAGTAATATTAAGAAATAAAATAAAAAATAGCTTTTAGTTACATATATGCTTTATGGAGAAACATCAATAGAGTTGTAGCAAAAGTCAGAGGCAACTTACTTTCCTGAACTGCTCACAGAAAGAACAGAGTATGAATCATGAGGAACATGTGTACTAATGTGCTTCTTCCCCTGCTTGACAGGTAATGGTTCAAAAGAATATCCTAAAGGTCTTCCGGTTTTTAACAAGGAGCTGTTATTTCCAATGGATGGATTTACAGAGTTGTTTAATTGAAAATTTAATAGCTTTAGCTCCCTTTCAACTACAAATACAGCAGAATGCTCTCTACTATCTGGTGGGGTAAGTAGGGGAGCAACAGGGGGTAGAGATCTAGCATCAAACTCACAGATAACAACACCAATATTGGTTCCAATAGCAACAAGATGTGTCTGTAATGTTGCAAGTCATTATAATTTACATTATTATTAATTTTGAACATCAATTTTCGATCAATGCATATACATTCAGTTTCTCTTTTGTCAGGGTTCTAACATGATATGTGAAGTCCACACCACAATCAGAATAATAAGATTAATCACAACACAAAAACCATAAATCAGACCAAAGGTAACAAAGATTCAAAACCAGAATATGAAGTAGAAGCTGAACAAAACAATGTCTTCGTAGATCAGAATAATCACAACACAAAAACCCTAAATCAGAACAAAGCTCACAAAGCTTCAAAACCAGAAGATGAAGCAGAAGCTGAACAAAGCAATGTCTTCGTAGATTAGAATAATCACAATAATCACAACACAAAAATCCTAAATCAGAACAAACATCACAACACAAAGCTCACAGTAGATCACATTCTAACAATTATAAAATCAAAACAATGGAAACTAACCTAATCGAACCGCGCTGAAGAGAAGGTCGAAAACGGCGCTCTGAAGACGTTGCGAGAACGACGCTCTGAACACGTTGCGAGAACGGTGCTCTAAACACGTTGCGAGAACGACGGAATCCTTAGTGCTTCGTCACAGTAGGTACAAAGGCAAGCCCATCTAAGCTTTTCTTTTGAGTGTTTGCTTAGTTTCGTTTCTTCGGTCCCGACCTAGTCCACTTTTTTACATTTTATTAGTTTTAAATAAATAAACAATTTTAAAAAAAATTACATATTAAATTTACCCACGGACATTACCCACGGACAATCCATGGAAACATAAAATACGAAAATTTTTGAAAAATTAAGTCCAATTGCATTTTGTTTACATTATCCACGGATTATTTTTAACATTACCCACGGATTAACCGTGGGTATAGTGTTAATTTTTTTTTCTTCAAAATAATGAATTTACTTACGGGTTTTCCGTGGGTAATTTATAATTTACCCACGAACTAAGGTCCGTAGGTATATAGGTTTTTTCTTGTAGTGATGTATCAGTGTTAAGTTGTGAGAGAAGATAAAATCTTGAAGTCTCAACTCCGTTATCATTATACATTTATACTCCTTAAATTACAACAAATTAGATTAACTATAAATAAATAAATAATAGTTTTAAAATAAGTTTTACATGTATTTTTTAAATAGTTATGATAATATTTTTTTGTATTAAACTCAAAAATATAATATAATTATGTATTAAAAAAAATACAATGAATGCTACTGTTTTTGTTTCTAAATATAACAATCTTTTTCAAAATTTGTTTGTCTATACTGATAAGACCCATTTTAATTTTTTATTGCCTAACTTATTTATTTATAAAAGGACCCCAATTTATCTTACATATACAAAGGATACATTTATTCGGTTTTATGTGAAAATTGGTGGAAAAAGTATCAAAATAAGATGATAAAATTATGAAGCTAATAATTATAAAGACAATTTAAAAAAAATTAGTACATTTCATAAAAATCCAGTGATCATACAAGCACATACATCAATAAAAATTTGAGAACAAGCATTTGAAATAACCGTCTTAGTTAACTAATGAGTAATCATGTTAATTTAACTCTTAATAAACTCAACTTCATAGTTTAAATAAAAGCAAGGAAAGAAGTCTCCTACACTCAAGATTCAAACCAAACTCAGTAGTATCCTTTTAATGGTGCCTAAAACCACCCACCACCAATTTGGTATTCATTTTAAAGATAACATTCTTCAAACTAAGCTCCCACATCCTTTAAATTACTTCTTTACTCCATAAGCTTCTCAAATAATGAGTTGGATTTGGATACAAGCCTCTTTGCTCCCATGAACAAACCAAACTAGTCTCTAAGGCATAAACCAATGTCCACACGATTAAGTGGAGCAGAGAAATAAGCCTCTATGTTACACTTGGACAAAATCCACTAGCGGACGAATCCATCTACACCTCAACACATTAACATTTTGGTTGTGATGTTGGTCCGTTTTCAGTTGAACATGAAGTCATTTAGACAAGACATAATTCCAAATAAATAATAGTAGAAAGACTCTCATTAATTGCATTCCAAACTATTTGATTTCTACTTTGCTCGAGACTCCACAATGTCATGATCTAGACTTGTTGGAGTTTGTGAGTATAAGTTGTTGTTCTATCAAGTCCCAAAGATGAAACTTGCACCTACAAATTTCATCATGAACAATACTCCAAGGGCAACTCGGAGTGCAAGAGGCACTCCATGCTCTCAATAAAGAATTAGTTGAAATGTTGTCTTTACACATTCTTGAAGTGAAATATTTAACTTTTCGAAGGAACATGAATCTTCCATTACCTAAATCGATTTCCTTCGACGTCGATTTCCATCATGAACACGAATTCAACCAACAAAGTATTTAAATCATGAGCCTGCACATTATGGAACGCACGAATATGTTGATCATGCCCACATACCGAGTGATCTCGTAGATCTGTTAACCATATTTATTAATATCCATTAAGTTATGTGTAAGTTCTCGAAAATATGAGAAATTCTAATATGAATCATATTTACAATAAATCGGTATTTGAAAAAAATTCTAACGACAACGTATGTTGTCTTCTTATAAGTAAATATTAATGACTTAAAATAACACCAATTTGATAAAAAAAATAATGAAAAATAAATATGTATATCATATTGAATCGACATCGATTAGATCATCGTCTTATTCATAGAGGTGAAAAGAGTCGCACAATATTACTTTTGAATTGTGTCGTTCAGAACTGTAAAAATGGACTAGCCAAAATGGGCGCCTAGCCCACTAAAACACAAGACTTGGACTTAATAATTTCAGCCCAAATTTTTCCAACGCTTTTTAGTCCGGTCCAAATAAACTTGTCACACATTCGGGTTAGTCCATATTGATACCGGGTAGTCCGCAACCTGCATTAACCGATTTAAAAAAGAAATAAAAATAGTAAAATTGGCTCAGAGATAAAAAGGTCCAAAAGAAATACAACCTAGTTCTATATATATATATATATATATAATCTCTTGCGCTAAAATATTATCTTTAGTTGATTATATATTTTTAACAATCAATTTATTTATTTTGTAGAATACTATAGTGACAATGATATAAATCAAAATGATATAAGTGGTCAATCATCCAACATTTTGAAAAATGTGAACATTGGTTAAGGAGTATAAAAAGACTTATTTTAGAGTCACGTTAAAACTATTTAACACGCTATTTTAATTTAGTTTGGGTTATGTTAGACAAATCTAAATTCATTTATGTTATGCTAGATAATATTTTTAAGTTGTTTTGAACAATTTAAACTTATTTTAATTCGTGTGTTGTTTGGATAATGCGTTGTTTTAAAAAATTTGAATTTAATTTATGTTAATTGAAAAATACAAAATTTTGTGTATAAAGTAAATCATAATTTTTTTTAAGTAGACATAAAAGAAAATGAATATTCAAATTAATTCATAAATAATATACCATAATTTTTTTTAAACAAACATAAAAAAACATTTTTAAATTAAAAGAATAGTTAAAAAATTAAAAAAATATAACGAATAAAAAAAAAAATATTATAAAAAATATACGAGTTAACCGTTTAGCATGTAAGGTGGCTCAAATAACATTTTATAAGCCAATCTTATAAGATAACTTTTTAACCTGATTCAAATAACCCTAACGTTAACTGCTTGGTCTGGTCCATAGTAGAAGTCCCCCACAAATATAGGATTAATAAATAAGAAAATAATAGCAACCAATTTGTTAAGGAAGATCTAAGCCGTCAAAAATGGAAGTCCACGCAAACAAATGTAGAGCGTCGCACCGGATCTCTCCTCTCACTCTCCGTGTATCGTAAACCCTGAGGGCAAAAATGAAGGCTTAAGCTATAGCTTCTTTCTTAAATCTACCGAGTTCGACCGGAAGCAGCATCTGAGTCGTAACTCGCTCCCTTTCACATTGAACAATGCAAGTGGTATCCAACGCTCGCCGAATCTCTCGGCTCTTTCAATCTCGGATTTTCCTTTCCTCTCATCTTCGAACTACCGAAGAATCGATTGTATCAGGGCTCGCACAGCGCAATCACCGGCAACTTAAATCTGAACCGTTGAATTTCTTCGCGTCAAAGGCTTTTTACAGTTCTGAAGCTGTTGATAATGTTGAAGGAACTCCCACTCCCACAGGTTCTTCATTCATTTCGTTAAAATTCAATTCCCCTTTCGGAATTTCATTTTGTTATGTTTATTGATTTGTTATATTGTTGAATCTTGAATGTAGAAACTGTGAAGGATCTTTATGATAAAATGCTTCAATCTGTAAAAGTTAAACGATCGATGCCTCCAAATGCTTGGTTGTGGTCAATGATTGCTAATTGTAAACAACATCACGATATCACTCTTCTCTTTGATATTTTGCAGAATCTCCGCACATTTGTTAGTTTCTATCTCTCACATATTTCTGTTCAACTATTTATTTATTTGTTTATTCTCTTTGATATGGTGATGAATTTAATCTACATGGTGAACAGAGGTTGTCAAACCTTCGCATACATGACAATTTTAACTGTCATCTCTGCCGCGAAGTTACTAAAGCATGTGTTCAAGCCGGAGCCCTTGATTTCGGTATATTTTGTTTGACTTGATAAATTTGTGCTATTTCATTTGTGAAATTTGAAGATATGAAATTAAAATTTTAAGGCTATATTGGCTTAAATATGTGAGCAGGAAAGAAGGCTTTGTGGAAGCATAATGTTTATGGATTGGCGCCGAGTGTTTCATCCGCACATTATTTACTGGTATTGTTAGTTATACTAATGTTTTAATTTCTTTGATTTTGTCTCCTGTTTGTGATTGGTAAGTTACTGTGAATTTATTGCAGCTGCATGCTAAGAACCATAATGATACTAACCTATTGGTGGAAGTAATGAAACTTTTGAAGAAGAATGATCTGCCATTGCAACCGGGCACGGCAGATATAGTTTTCAGGTATGTTATTGTTTTAGCATTTTCAATATTTTGGTTCACAGTACCAAGGGTTTTCTGTGAAAGAGTACTCTTTGAAATTTGAATATGGAGTCTACACAAAGTAGTTGCTTAACATTTCATTGATATAATTGTTGTTCCCTTTGTCGCTGGCTGGCATGTACTCATTTCAAATCATGCTTTGTTGTTAGCCCCTCAAAACTCTATTTGATTATATGTATTAGAGATACCTCATGTACACCATAAGTAGTGCAGTCTAGGTTTATGATAGAAACCGTCTGTAACTAACTGATTAAGTTAGTTACAGGCTGTTAGAGTTTGTTATGATCCCTAGCCTCCTATATAAGGAGTTGTTCTTATTGTAATCATGAAGATTTCTGAAATGCAAAACTGAAAGAATACTCAGAAACATTCAACAAACCAAGAGTTCATCTTCTAACAGTATGAAGGCAACATGGTGCCTCTTTGTGTGTAAGGCTACAAGTCTACAATACTGTTTGCTTGATGGAAATCTTCTTTTTGAGCATGCAAAATGCTTAGATGCATTGTAATATAATATAACATGTATTTGGTACTCAAAAAAGTGAAAAACCGCTGTTTGAAGCTGAAAGTGAAGCATAGCATTGTCAGGATAAAAAATTATTCTGCATCTAAAGGTTGATTTTAGTATTGTGTAACACTAAACATAAATTATGATTCACACTTTTTGTTGTTATGTTGCTTTCGGTATTTTCTGTATATACTTCTGACCTGCTACCTGAGTCGATCATTTGCAGCATTTGTTACAATACAGATGAATGGGAGTTGATTAATAAGTATGGAAAAAGGTTTGTGAAGGCTGGTGTAAAACTACGACAAACCTCATTTGGCATATGGATGCAGTTTGCTGCCAAAAGAGGTGCATATTGTTCGAGTTTTCTTTATGACTTGATGTCTTTTGTGTGCCTAATTTTGTAAGCTTTTGTTGAACTCTAACAGCAGTTTGTCAAAGTGGATTCCTATATCGAGCAATAAGCTATCCATAAAATTATGGAGATAATAAATTGCCTAGGTTGTACTGGCTTTTGAATTTTCTTTCTTTCTTAACTTGCATCTTCCTCAATGTTGGCAAGCTTTTTTTTTCTCAGTTTTTAAGAAATTGAAAGAAGTCCAAAAGAGAGACTAAAACCGCTAACCACATAGGCAAGGTTTTGAATATAATTTTTTATATATAACAATATAATAAGAATTGCATGTTCTGTTGTACTATTGATTATTTTATTCATTGGGGGCTGTTGCGTTTGGATCAGTCACACACAATTTTCTCCAAAATGTATGCCCTATCATTACTCGTAGTTGAAATTCATAGTGTGAAAATTTTAAACAACTGGTTCTGTATACAGTTATTCTGCGGTCATAGAAGGAAGGTGCTAACTTTGTTTATTGATCTGGAATATATCATAGATTTAGACAAATCATTTGCACTCTTGCATTTTTTACTGAGGAATCATGCTAAGGAAAGATCACTTTTCTGACTAATGTGCCTTGACTTGCTCTGTCCGTATATTTTTAAAAATAATTTGGTTAAACTATATTAATAACCTCTTAAAGAATTTGATGGCAATGAATACACACATGTAGTAGTATAATATGGTTAAACTATATTAAAGTATATTAACAACCTCTTAAAGATTTATGTCCGGATACTATGATTTGAAGGTCATGCTATAAATGATTTTTTGAGCTTCCTAAAATCGTGTATGCTTATGATTGACTAATCATTTATGCCTTTCATATTCTTATTTGTAGGAGACACTGAGTCACTATGGAAAATAGAAAAGTTGAGATCTGATTCGATGAAGCAGCACACTTTGGCAACTGGGTTTTCTTGTGCCAAGGTAGTAGCAAACCCGGCCCCATCATTGTTTGATTTGGCAATTAATTTTGATTATAATGCAGTTACCAAGCTTATGTGCTCTGCGTATAACTTATTGTTTGATATAGTATTGCTTAATAGACAACGTACTCTCTGGAAGAATTATTGACATAATTATTTTGCAATTTTGACATGTTTGTATTCGTCAATGTATTTTTTAAAGAGTCGAGTTGTTTTTTGAAAGGAAAATAAAAGAAGAGCTTCTTAATTTTCCCAATTTGAGAAGCCTTACTTATTATTAATTCGCGTCGCATAAGTTCTCAATGCCGATACCTGTTTCAACTTCCCAGTAGCTGGATTGTTTTGTAGCAGAATTCCACTTTGATAACAAGTCTAAGCCAATTTTTATTATTTTGTAGGGTCTTCTGCTGGAAGGTAAACCCAGTGATGCTGTTGCCGTCATTCAAGTTCTAAATCAGGTATGGAGTTATGTTGTTTACTTCTTCCTATGTTATACTTATAAATTTCTTTGCTGATGAGTGAAACTAAGAAATGCTTCTCAAATAGAAATAAAACAGTGTGAGATGAAATTGTAAGGTTATTACCCTGGAAAAATTGGTTAAAGTACAATTCAGTTTATATAAGAACAACTTTGAAATTGTGGCAAACAATATAGTTTTTTTGTATAAAAACTTCGGAATCAAATTAGTTCCATAACATGATGGTGAAGAAATTATAATTATATCATTAATTATATTTGTTAGAACATGGTTATGGTATGATATGAATGACTGTTAGCAAACTGAGTGGAAGGTCATATTTGTCTTTGGATAGTCTTGTTTATTAACTCTTTGTTTTATTGATTACATTTTTGCTAGACTCTGTCTGATGCTAAAAAATCAGGCATGAAGGATGAACTTCAGAAACTTGTATCTGAGTGGCCTTCGGAAGTTCTTAATCACAAAAAAGAAGAGGAAAGAAAGGTATACTATCTCAGTTGCAAAGAAATTTCAGTTTTGTCATTTTAGTTCAATTGTGTCTCTGTAAGACAGTAACATGTTTTTTCTGCTTTATTACTGACAGACATTAGCAGCCTCTTTGAAATCTGATATCCTTGCCATGGTGAGTGATTTACTGGACATGGGTCTTGAGGCAAATATTAGTTTGGAAGACCTAAACAGAAGCGAAGCTATTCCACAATAGCACGAGTTCAGAATTTGTTGACCTCGGGTTTTAGAATATGCTTGTTTGAGGACTATCTCTATCAAGGTCCCTCATAGCCCTAGTTAGATACCAAGTCTCTGATCATAGCAAATGTTGATTACTTGTAACATGGAAATTAATTAATTACTTTTTTGCTTGTATTCTTACTATTTCTTATTGTATGTTCCCCGAGGGCTCAATGTTTTGGTATCATATTGTGTGGCATTTAGCATGTTTTTCAAGAACAGAAATATAGAGGTCAGTATGTTGGAACAAAAATAAACTCTCATGTGCCGCTACTCTAATGTGCAAGCATTTCCTTTCTAACAATACAAGTGGGATACAATCTTGGTTTTTTAACCTCGTGAACAAATTTATCCTGTTATTTTTAGCATTTGCACAACCTTAATCCCCCACCCACCGACAAACACATTTAACAACTTTCTCCAACATTAGCCAATTGTGCATCTATAAGTTCAACTTAAGAACATCTACAGTGCTTTTATAATTTAGATGTCAATGTTTTGTTGTTGTCATCTATAACTTCAACTTAGGAACATCTATGGTGGCTCTAAAGTCTTACCAAATGTGGAGTGGAATTGATATGCTTAAATAGACCTTACATGAATTTCATTAATTGTAAGATTTGTGAAAAAGT
The DNA here is from genome assembly GCA_037974295.1 of Cicer cuneatum. Lineage (NCBI taxonomy): Eukaryota > Viridiplantae > Streptophyta > Magnoliopsida > Fabales > Fabaceae > Cicer > Cicer cuneatum. The sequence goes on from JBBPBO010001985.1 coordinate 5,692,530, forward strand.
AATGTATTTAGGAATGAAACTGAATGTTAGAAAGTGTATCAATGTTAAAAAGAATGACAAAGTGAGCAAGTGAAGTTTTAAGTAGACCCATATTCCCGAATACACTCATCTTGCCTCTTAACTTTTTCGGGAAAAACCTAATTTGTCACATGCAATGGCTGGAGTGGTTTTTATTTTTATTTTTTTTATATTTTTATTTAATATTATAAATCGCAGCAGCGACTTATCTTTCTCGAAGAAATTCGTGGTAACAAAAAGCGAGTTCTTCTTTCCTAACTAAATTTTCTAAAAACCTAAGAGACAAAATTCAAATACTTGACAATTTATTTAGGGTGTTCAAGCCTAATACCACTTAGACTAATCACACGTTACTGGTTTGATATTATTCTCAAATCTAACTAAATTAATAATTACATAAGATGTAAGTGTACAAGTTATTTTTTTACGAAATAAATTTACATATTATGTTAAATAGTATGATTTAGTTCTCCTAATATTGATAGCAGCGAAGTTTACCAAATTATGTAGTTTGATCTTTGTTTAAATTTCTTACATTGAGAAATATTTATGATATCTATCATATTAGTTATTGAGATATTTAAAATAAGTTCGTAATAAAAAAAACGAAGTTTGTATTGTGATTTTTCTTAATAAAATGGAAAGAAATGTAGCTTTAACTTCTATTACTATTTTATATAACTCATTTTTCCGCACCAAAAACTTGAAAACATATTCATTGTGCCCCAAATTTTGGTCTATGTGGTCCATCCAATAAATTGAAATAATTATTAGAAAAAAGATGCAGTTATCTCTTTTATCTGACCAGCTTTGATTTCTTCTTTAATATTAACAAGTAAAATTGGTTTGCTAATTCCCGAGCAAGAAAAATAAAATGCATAAAAACCAAAAATAATAAAATCCATAAATATATAATACTCTATATTTTTCCTCATAATAGTATTCATCAATATCACTGTGCATAAATGTATACCAATATAGTATTTCCATAGCACTTAGTGTATCTTTTCCCCCTCCCTGTACCTCCGTGGTCCTAATACCAATCACCATGATTAATTTCTGTTATCCATTTAATAAAGAAAATGAAAATGAAACCAAAAGGATTAATAAATTAAACCTATAAACTCAAAATCTCTCTCTTAATCTTGTCAACAGTAGCACTATTTCCATGACGATTTTGAACCAACGCCGTAATCGCCAAGATCAAATTCCCATGATCAACAGAAACATTTGCAGCTAAAATCTCAGCTTGATTGTTAAAGAACACCTTCAAAATCACCGTAATCAATCCAGGTTTAGCCACGGATTGAATTCCAAAGAAAGCTACATTACTAGAAACAGTAACCATAACAGAGCTATTATTCCTGTTACCACACGGAATCAACAAATTCAAATTCGCTTCCACCGGTTTCATTTTCTCCTTCAGATCCTCCAACTTTTTCTTTTTCTTCTCAAGTTCCTTTATGTACTCAATTGTTTCATTTAATATCACTTCTCTTGTAGCCTAAAAAAACCCAAAAAAGGTTCAATCAAATTAATATTAGCATTTAATGGAAACAAATTAAAAAGAGGTGAATTAAATATTTAAATAAAACAGATTTATTATTATTCATATTATTAATGTGTAGAAAATGAATGATTTTAATAACCTTAGGAAAAACACTGGGGACAGTGGTACTAAGGTGAGTGAACATTTGAGTAATCTTCTTCCTTCTTTCGCGTTCAATATTATGAACTTCATCTCTTTTTGCACCTAATGGTCGAACACGTTTTCTGTTACCCATTTCAGAAATGGTTGTTGAAGGATCAATAGTGTTGTTTCTGTTTTCTTCCATCACTACGATCACAATGATTGACCAAATAACAAACACACTTTGTTTATATACCAAACGGTTTTGCTTTTTTCTCAAGTGAGAGAGACAGAGAGGTTAGTTAGCCCAAAAGTACTTTTTGTCAGGAAAATAAAAAATATGATTCCTCCAATGACTATGAGGAAATAAATAGGTCTGTACTATTTTTAATGTTCAAACTAAGCCACATTCTAAATGGAGAATGGTCTAGTGTGTATTAATTTTAAAAAATGTTTAAACTTTTAACAATCATAGATTTTTTAAATATAGACGCGAACGACGTTTTTATTTTTATGATTGAGATGGTGATTTAAATAATATTAATTTTATAAAAATACAAAAAAATAAATATATATTCTGTATTGAATTGACTTCAATTGGATTACCGTTTTATTCTTTAAGACGAAAAGAGTCATAAACTATTATTTTTTAAAAGTATAGTCAATCGTTATTAAAATTTTCAATGATTTTTAAATATTGATTCATGTGGATACTTTATAAAGATAGTCCACCGAATATCTCACCCGATGCCAATCATATGAATTTTTAGTTTTTACATTTCCAGTTTTGCTTTTTTCTTTTATTGAATATTTTATTTATTAAATAAAGATATAAGAGGGATGGAATTGAAAAAAAAAAGGTGAAAACTAACCCTCAAAATGGTCACATTTGATGTTCAAATGGCTGGTAATTGAGTAGATTCTAATAATGGGCATGTGATGATGATGCCTTCTTGATCTTATACATCCATGCAGAATAACCGTATTTGTAAGAGAAAAAGGAGCTGCGACTAAAATAACCAACTTATGGCTGCACAAGGGATAACTTGGACCCAACTCAATGATGAAAGTGAAATGTGAGAAAGGAAAAGGAAAGTTTGTTTTGAAATTGGAAGCAAAGTATGTAGGGGCACCTAGTGAATGTATTTTTGAGAGAAAAGGCCCTTAAGTAGGAAAAACTAATAGTACAATACAAACTAAATCAGACAAAGTATAGATAGCAATGTCAATATAGATAGCCATTTTTATTTTCATGCTTAAAGTTTAACATTTTCTTTTTATGTTTTTTAAAATATATGTTGATTTTAAATAGTTAACGAAGAGATAAAAAAATTCATTAAGTAAACAATTATGATAGAAAGAAGATGATAAACAAACCACATGAAAAACATTTTTTCAGAAATAACAAAAATAATGTTTTGACATTTTCAAAATATTTTAGATGTGTTTTTGAAAGTTGCAAAAGAAAATGGTGAAAAGAAATATTGAATCTACACTTTTTATTATATTTTTTTGGGTAAATACGTAATATTTATTATTAAAATAAAAATGAAAACAGAAAACATGAGAAGTAAACATGCCCTTGACTTCTAATTTTTTATTGGAAAATGATTTTTGAATTATATACCCAAAGGTCCCAAACACCTAATTAATATACACCTTGATAGAGATAACAAAAAAGTAATGTGATAAGAATATTGAGATAAAAAAGTTAAAATGTTAGAATTGATGTTAGAGAATAAATGATGTTCAAATAATCATTATTTATTATTTCCTTTACGTTGAGATAATTTCCCCAAACATCTCTTACGAGTTTGAGATGAGGTCTCATTGTGGTAAAAACATTGTCAAACATTATTACAACAACAGAAAATAAACATCGTTGCAGAAAAGTAACATAATGGTTTAATTGTTGACTAGGTTCTCCGATGAAACCTCAAGAGGGGAAGAAGTACCACTAGCAAGAGGAATGATAATGATCCAAGAAAAGACAAAATAATGGAAGTGATCATTATATGACAAAATTTATCAAAGACATTACACACTTTATCCCATCTCACGAAAGAGTTTCCTTTGAGGGCAATGATACCAACTGCGGAGGCTCCACCGACGCCGGAAAATAGCAAAGCCACCATCAATGCATCAAGGACGGTGATCAATGTTCCTAATAACACCTTGTTTTTACCTCTATTTAGGAGGGTAAGTATCATAGAGATGACTCCATATGTGCATGCTATTGTATTTGTCACCATAAAGTAGCTTTGTACATGAAAAGGACATTTGTTAGTCACTCTTATGGAATAACTAACTAAATAAACAAACAAACATGTCAATTTTCAATTCATTTCGTCCCAAGTGGGAAATCGGTGATTTTCAAAACAATTAATTATTTTTATTATAATTTATTACTTATAAAATTTTAATATTTTGTTTTAATCGATATATAAAAAAGAATTAAAAAATTTCAATATTTTGTTTTTATAAAAAAAAATTAACATTTTAATTTAAATTTTTTTCATTTTTTACATGTACTTTTAAGTCAAATTCATGTTACCCTTCAATATTTTAAATGAATTTTTATATGGATGTTTAAAATGTTATAAGAGTCTCTTCCATAAATATTTAAATTTTTTTAATAAAAGATGAATTATATTTAATTCATCGTAAGTTAAAAAGATTATAAGAGTCTCCTCCATAAAAGCTTAAAATTTATATTTAATTAATCAATTGTAAAAAATTCTAATTTTTTTATAAGGAAAATGTTTATAATATCATAAAAATAAATGCAAAAAATTGTTCAAATATTCGAAGAATATACACGAGTTTGACTTAAAAACAAGAAAAAAAAAATAAAGCATAAACTTTTTTAGAACTACAAAGTTAAGAAATTATTCATAAGGACTAGAAAATCATTTAACCCTTAAAACATTACATTTTTAGTCTATATAAAATTATTTTGCAAGTAATTTTAGTCTATGTTGAAATGAAACATATTTAATTGTTCTTCAATTTTTAAATTTTTAAATGATTTTTTTTTTGCAAGTATGTTTAAAACATTGTATAAAGTTCCTTTACAAAAATTTAGAATTTTTAACTTATGATAAATTAAATATAATTTTTTTAAAGGTCGTAAACTTAAGATAAAAATAATAAAAATATATAATTAAAAATCAAATTTTAAATTATTTTTTGTTATTGAACTTTTTATAACGTTGTAACTATCATAATATTCTGGTAGAGATTAAAACAACCTGCATGATAAATTTATAAAAATTAAAAAACTATTATACCTAACATGCATGTTCTCGGTCAAAGCTTTTTTAAGGGATTAATTTTTCTGTCAAAGTTACTCACCGTCCTTAATTATAAACACATATTCCAAATTTTACATATATATATTAATAAAATTGGTAGTGTAATTAATATCTATAATTTGTGTATGATTACTAAACTGTCCTTTGGGTATATCGTATGTATTAAAAAAAAATTACATTCTAAAAATGATGATACTGATTAGAAATATATTTGAAAAATGAAAAATAAATATTACCCCCTCTGGCCAAATTTATAAACAACATTATTCTTTTATACACATATTAAAAAGTCTTAATGTTATGTAAAAATAAGTTGCGACCAAAATAATCCCAACCATCACAGTAATTGCATTTAAAGTGAAAGAGACATGTATCAATTTTTTTTACCAGCATCTACGTACTACTGTATTCACCTGCATCTTCACGTTTTTATCAAATCATTATTTAATGCGAAGTTGCATATGAATGGAAAATTACAGAGTAAGATGAGAAGTTGGTACAAGTGGAGTACTGTAATTATTTCTCACAAATATATATTTCACCCAATTAAATAACGTTGAATAGTTTTGTGTCTATTTATTTATTTATTTTTTTGGCAAATATTAGTAATTATTTATATTAAGTTAGTTTTTAAGATAAAATCTGAGATCTTCTATTTGAAATCCCTTCAGTGGTGCTTAGTCATTTGAAATTTTTTTAATGTATTTTAATTTGCCAATTGAATTACCTTCGCATAATAGTTATGCAAGTATTAAATACTAGTGGAATTTAATCTAAAAGATATTTTTTGAACAAAAATATTAAATAAAGTTGAATTGATTAACTTTTGTTTACATTTGATATCAATGAATTATTAAGACTTTTGTTTAAAAATATGGCCGGAGAAAATATAATAATTTTTCAAAAGAAAACTTATAATTTGATATAGAGAAAATAATCACTTAATTAAGCGATTATGGTGTGGACATATAATTATAGACAAAGAAAACTTATAATTCTTGTGTGCATATATTTTCTGGTTCAATAGTAGACTTCATTTAGTTTGCTCAATAATAATATAAACATACAAAGTTATACAAAATTATTATTATATTCAAAGAACCTTTAAATCTAAACATTTTGGACTGTTCAACAACAAAACACCTATTTTTTTACCAGTGTCAAATTATCTGACAAATAGACGACTCTGAAAATGGAACTTAATTTTTTCTTTCTTTCTAAAAAAACAGAGGAAGAGAATGAAAACTTACTCAAAGGTAGAGATGTAATGCCACTTAGCAGAAACAGGAACATTAATAGGTGGCAAAAAATCAACAAGCTTGAGGGGAACAAGCTTGGTTTGCTTACCCATCCCAATAGCTATAGCAGCAGCAAGGGTGAGAACAAAGGCCAAAAGCCTAAGAAACACATCACAAGAAACACCCGCAGGTTTTGTCGCCGCTGCTGATTCATCTCTTCTTCCATTAGAATTAGAGTTCATTCTTTTTTTTTTTTTTTTTTTAATTTATTTATGGAAAAGCACAAAAACAAGTGAATTTACAGGGTTCGGTGGATGATTTTTGTAAATACAAATAGGTTTTTAGTTACTTAACAGATATGTTTAGATTTTACTTTGTTTCTTAAATAGATATAAAATTAGTTATTATTTTAGTTTGGTATTAATTACCACTTACCATCTTAAAAATTAATTGTTTTAATTTGAGTATATATGTTTCATTATATTTATTTGTAATTATTTTTTTTATTTTGATAAATACAAGAATTATTTCTATTTTTTTCTTTTCTATGACTTGATATGAAGATAAATATTAATTATTTCGCTATTATCTTTCTCAAAAATTTATTGAAATTTTTTTTATAGAAATTTAATTAATTTATATTTTGTTTCTTATTTGATTATTAAACAATTTGTTCATTTTTCTCTTTTTTTTTCCATTCAAAAATAGTTATTTCTCTCTCTCTCTCTTCATTTTCTTCCGTTTCTATTTCAAATTCAAAGTTAGAATTATCTCGTCAATGATTAAAAAAACCATCAAACAATGTGCATTAAGGGCAACAACAAAACTATTCCAAAACTCAAGATTTCTTCAATGCTTTGATATTGTTCAACATCAACAACTTTCGTCAAATATAAAAAAGATGGAGCAAATACATTTGTTGAAGATTTTTCAAGAACATTAACAACATTTAGTGACAAAATTATTTCTTTTTAGCCACATTGGCATTCAAAAAAATGGAAGAACTTGCACAAAAGTTTAAACTCTAGATTCAATACTTACCAACGACGACAAAGTAAGATTGTTCTTGTTTATAATAAAAAACTATAATTGGATTCTCATTTAGAAGTCTTAATGACTAAGGACTTGCACATGAGATTTCATTCAAAAAGAAAAAGGTAAGAAAAGATTTTGCATGGAGGTGTTAACTCTATTAAACACCTACAAAAAGAGAAGAAATAAGATTGCATTAGAATATTTCTTATTCTTATTTCAAATGAAGAATAAATCTTCTAAAAATCTTTTAACCGGTTTATTCCGGAATTTTAAAATCATTTAGTCAAAGTATTTCGGCGTTTCTCCTTGTATTTCTTTGTTTTTTATTTTTATAAATATTGTGTTATTCATCCAAAGCTAGAAGTGTCACAAACACCTTGTATCTTGTGAGGATATTAGATATGTAAAGTTAGTTAGAAAGTTACATTTTAGGTGTTAGTTATATCGGTTAGAAATTAATTGTTCTAATTTATATATATATATATATATATATATATATATATATAAAAATTTCATCACATCTGTTATTGTAATCATCTTTATCATTTGATAAATATAGAAGTTATCTCTATTTTTCTCTCTTTCACGATATGATATAATTGTTTTTTTGCATATTTTATTATTTTTAATCTATAAACACTAGACATTTGATTCATTCAAATTATTTTTATTCTGTTTTAATCTCTTAAATTATAAACATTAAAAAAATTGGTTTTAACTTTTAAAAGTTAAACGCTTTAATATCTTAAATTTCAATATTAAATACTATTATAAATGATGTATTTTATAATATTTTTTACTTTAGACACAATTTGATATAATTTTTGTAATTTGAATAGTTTGATTACTAAAATAAAAATCGATTTATACTTTTTCAAAACATAATCCAAAATTATTCTTGTTCCTCTATAATTTTTATGTTTTGTAAAAAATGACCGTAGATGTTTATCCACTATTGTTAACTTTGACCTTATTTTTATGTTTTGTAAGGCAGAAGGGTGTACAAGTTGTCCAACAATACATTAATATACACGATACTTGGGGCCATGGGTAGACAAATGCAAACTGATGTGAATGCTTGATATTATCTCCCACTAGCCAACCATATAAGTCAAGGATTGCATTCAATTTACATTTCTATATCTGGAATTAAAGTTAAGCAACTACGTGAACATCTTCATAGCAGTAAATTCTATTATTTATTTGTATAAGTGACATTTAAATCAATTTAACCATTTGGTCCATGTCACATTTATATTTTACTAACTTGTTAGCATGGGAAATATCTATCTCAACAATATTTCAGATAAAGGATATTATTGAGAAGATAAATTTTTTATTTCGATAGCTTGCAAATATCATTGTCACTTGCATATTTTTGCTATCAATAATTTATTATTAGTGGAAAAAGGTTGTAATTTGAACATTTCATTAATACTTGGGGAGAATGTAGGCGATCACGAGAAACTAAGTAATAAGACTAATGGTTTGATTTAGTCGTAAAATTACATATATTGAATCTTAAAAGTGTTTTTTTTTATCTTGAATTAGGATCATGTATAAATAGATTTATAACATAATTAATAATAGGTTAAATAGCACCCGTGGTCCCTTAACTTAATTTCAGTTAACGTTTTAGTCATTTATCTTTTTTTTTTTCGATTTGGTCATTTATTTTAATTTTAAGTGACAATTTGATCTTTTATGTTTTAAAATGTCAACAATATTATCTTTTTTTTTACAAAAATTCAAAAAACTCATCAAATTTTTTAACCAAAACCCATAAAATTAATTATATTATTTAATATAATACAAATTTCATCAAATTCGTAACTTAAATCTTCAATAATCTCATACAAAATTTCATCAAATTTCATTCTTTATTTGATGTTGTTAGAAATGGAAATATGAGTTTATTTGAAGAGCTTTTGAAAGTGGTTTCCAACTAAGAGCTTTTGAAATGGAAATGTTGCATGCATTCTCACCCCTTCACAAAATTGGGGTACCCCTTAGGGCACACCTCAAGTATCATACATCCACCTTATAAACACTACTATAATGTGTAATCCCTCCTATGTGGGATTTCTATTTTTTCAATTCACATACTAGCTCTATGTTCTTCATTTCCAACAGTTAAGTTGGTCATTTCCGTTAATTTCGATTAAAAAATGTTAAGTTTTGTTATCTCCTTCATCTCACTTATTTTAAAGTCATAAACCCATTTTTTTTTATCTCATTCAATTTAAAATCCAAAAAATTCATCAAACTTATCATCTTCATACCCATAAACTATCAAATTCATAACTTACAAATTCAAATTTATAACATTTCAAACTTAGAAAAATGAAAAATCCCTAAATTAATTATTCTTCTTTAGAATTCACATGTGAATCAGCAAATCTATTCCTTAATTTTCTTTAAAGAATTATTTGAAAAATAAAAATTAATAAATTTATTATCTTGATCACCTACATCATCATCTTCATCATCCAAACTCAAAAATTCATCACCCTTCAATACAAAAAAATCAGAAAAATTGATCAAACCCCTTATCGTTGAACTCAACCTCAAATCCAGAAAAAACTCATCAAACTCAAACCTTTCAAACCCAAAACGGACAGAGATGACATCAAATCAATGTTGGGTATGAAATCCAAACACAACCTTAAAATAAAAAGGATTTGTTAGCCAAACACACACACACAAACAAATCTAAAAACATAAATCTATCTAAAGCCAAACACCAATAAAAAATCAAAAAACTAAAATCCAAACACTTTGAATTCGTAAAATTGAAAGAAAATCTTAACATGGCCTTAAAGCGATATGAATCATATAATTAAGAAATAGATTTGAGATTGGTGAAGACCAATGAGTCTTCTTGTTTAGAATTCGTGTGAGTTAACAAAAAAAAATGGATTTTTTTTATTTTATGATTTTGAAATGTTATGGATTTGATTTTGAATTGTGGATTTGAAAGGTTATATTTGAAGGTCATAGTTTTGATGATTTTTTTAGGTTTTTAGATTAAAAAAGACCAGATATTTCTAGATTTATGGATTTGAAGATAAGTGAGATGAAAAAAATAACAAAAATTAATATTTTTTATAGAAGTTAAGGGACAAAAAAGAACAAAAAATAATTAAAAAACTAAAATAAAACAAACAAAAATAAAATAAAAGACTAAAAGAATAATTTAACGTTTTTTTTTAATTAAGGAAATCATTTTTTAGGTGTACAAACATTGCTTTAGTGGCTTGGGTAGGCACGCTGGCATGTGGGTGTATAATATTTATTTTTGAGATATTTATACATTGCTTCTTTGTTTGATAATAGATTAGATATATTTTTATATCTCATAAAATTTTAAAATTTTGTTGTAAGTTTAGATTTAGTTCTCAAAATATTTTTGTTTGTAATTTTAATCTATATAATATAAAAAATAAACTGAGATTTTATAGAAATCCTATCAGACCTTTTAAATACACTATTTTCTTGTTGTGTCAATGGAAAAGTATAACAGTTTGAGAGTAAAAAGAATTTTAAGTTGGGTTATGTGAGAAGTTTTAGCGATGGATGAAACTTGATTATGATATTTTTGTTGGAGACTATTTTTAGTTTTCACTCTATATAATTTATTACTACATTTAACTAAAGCTATCGTGTTTTCATCCAATAAAATCAGGATACTCAAATCAATTATTATACGCTAAAGCTAAACGACAATTATTACGTTCAAATGTGCCAATTTCATTTCATTTCATATTTGTTGCCTATTTGCACACTGGACAAATAAAATAGATTAATTTGTATCCATCAAATGATTATTTAAGATAGGAACAAGACTTGGTCATTTTTTGCTGAATAAGACATTAACCACCATTCAACTCAATTACATATATTTTTGTGTGTATGTGAAAGATAGAACTTATCCCACTGCGACATTAGTACTCAACGTTCAACTATATTCTAATTTTAGCTACCGATAATTAAATTAAATTAAATTCGTGAAGGTTCCGTAGAAGACTACGACCTACGTATGATGTAACCTTAATTTGAGCTTCATTGTAAAGGTTGGGTTTCATTTTTTATGTCTGCAACTACAAATTGTGCATTCAAGAACACACTTTTGTATTCTTTCTCTTTCTTTTTGTGCCAAGTGGGATTGCATGAAAATAATACATCTTTTTTTTTATTTTTTTTTATATAAAAAAGAAAACATTAAACCAATTAAAAGATAGTCACAAAATTTCGCACAAGAATACAGTACGTGTCCCACAGCCGCTTTGTCTAACCTTCTCCACCAAGATTTCGAATTTGGATGTTCTCATGTAGGATTTAGAAACATGAGAGAAAAGAAAAATTAACAGAACAGATGTATTGATTTTTCTTTTTTATAAAAAAAGACTAATAGTTCAAAATTGCATGCACTCATTTTAGCAAGATTAAATAGTTTAGTGAAAGGTGTTATTCTTCTGAATTTGAATTTTTATTACAAAAGGTAATTATATTTAGTGACTAACGTGTTTTAAATATGATCATTTTCAATAGAAAAAATCTATAAAAAAAAAAAATAATCTAGTAAAATTGCTTTCAATCAGGACTAATTTGGACGACAACAAAAATACTCAAATTACTTCTTTCACTTTATTAATATTTTAAAATAGTGTTAAGAATTCATAATCTTTTATTCAAATGCATTTGTTTCAAATTCATTATAATATTAATACAGCCCTTGTAATATTAATAGAGGATAAAAATCGATTGACATTCTTAAATTTACAAAATTAATTTTGAATATTAATAATGTACATATTGATACAATCATATCATTTCAAATAAGAAATTAGATAATGATATTTAGTTTTTTATGTACAATGTTATACATCAATGGCATATAGGACAATTTTAAGGTAAATTCTACTATACCTATAAAAATTGATGGGTATTGATATATGTTGAATTCAAGTGTGAGTGATTAGTTCTATATTAATTATGAATGAGTTAAATGTTAGATATATAAAAGAAGTAAATCACATAATCAATGTTTTAAGGTTTTAATTAAAGACATGAAGTCAAAGTATTTTACAATTCTATAATGTATTATTTGATTTTCTAAGAGTACGGATAAAACACAAAGTTATAATTTAGATTCATTTAAAAAATAATTAAATATAAAAAAGTAACGTTGAGTATTATGTTGAACCAATCCCAGTCATCGATTGCAATTTTTACAACATTATACTATATTTATTAGGGATGGTAATTAGACCCAGACTCAGTGGGTACCCGCAAAAAAAACCCATAATAGGTAGGGTAAAAACCCGCATAATGGGTATGGGTATGGGGACGGGTAATTACCCGCAAAATTGAACGGGTATGGGTGCGGGTACGGGTATTATAGTACTCACCCCGCGCCGCACATATAATATTATTATTATTATTATTATTATTGTTATTATTATTATTAGTATGTAAGTTTGTTTTAACTTAAATAAAAATGATTTTTGTTTTAAATAATTTAGAGATTATTTTTTAGAGATTTTTTAAAGGCTAAATAGCACCCGTGGTCCCTTAAATTAATTTCAATTAACGTTTTAGTCATTTTTTTTTTTCTTCCCGATTTGGTCCTTTATTTTAATTTTAAGTGACAATTTGATCTTTTATGTTTTAAAATGTCAACAATATTATCCTTTTTTTTTACAAAAATTCAAAAAACTCATCAAAATTTTCAACCAAAACCCATAAAATTAATTATATTCTTTAATATAATACAAATTTCATCAAATTCGTAACTTAAATCTTCAAACAACTCATACAAAAATTTCATTAAATTTCATTCTTTATTTGATGTTGTTAAAAATGGAAATATGAGTTTATTTGAATATTTGAGTTTCGAATTTGATGAAATTTGTATTATATTGAATAATATAAATAATTTTATGGATTTTGGTTGAAAATTTTGATGAATTTTTTGAATTTTTGTAAAAAAACAAAAAGGATAACATTGTTGACATTTTAAAACATAAAAAATCAATTTGTCACTTAAAATTAAAATAAAGGACCAAATCGAAAAAAAAAAAAAGATAAAGGACTAAAACGTTAACTGAAATTAAGTTAAGGGATCACGGGTGCTATTTAGCCTTTTTTAAATTATGATTTTTTAACTCCCGTTTGTTTACTATTATAAAAATGATTTTTTTTGTACAATAATTTTTAACACGTTTGTATACAATTTTATAAAAATAATTTTTTTAAACTAAAAAATTACCATAAAAGACATAAAAATGATTTTCTAGAAAACATGTTTGTTTGAAAAAATATTTTTTAAATACATGATTTTTCTAAATACACATATATCTCTCTAGTATCTTATGCATCTCTATTTCTCCTTCCAATCTCTAACTACTATTTCTCTCACTCTCTATTATCTCATGTCTCTCTACCTCTCATTTTTATTACAAACAAATCAACGGATTTAGGTAATTCATTTCATAATTTTCGGATCCTCATGAAAAGTAAACATATAAGTAAATCATCACGAAAATATGTTAGTAAATAGTAATAGATTTTGGAGATCTTGTTCTAATTTTAAAAATTGAGCCCTTAATAAAAAAAAGTATAATTTTAATAATTAAAAAAATTTGAAAAATAAATTTTAGTCCCTATACACATATTTGATTCTGATGAAGAAATAAATAATTGTGATTTTATATTTAAGAGTTTTTTTTATATTATTAATCATGACTTTATAATTATAAATAACTAATATAATATACATATCAATTTTTTTACATATCTCGGAGAGGACTTGCAACTTCATAAAATATTCTTTCAGAAAACATTATTTTTGATGTTTTGATATTTATTGTAGTAATGTACTAATGTTGAATCATGATATATTTTGAAAGTTTTGAGTTAGACAATATTTTGGTTTGTAATATTTATGATTTGGATTTAAAATATTTGGGAATTTTTTTAAATTTAATTACAAATTATTTATCGATATATTTTTGTTAAAGTGCGGGTAATGGGTATGGGTACGGGCACTTAAGTACCCAGAGGGCAAGGGTACGGGTATTAAAGTTGATACCCACGAGGGTACGGGCATTCTTTTAAACTGCGGGTACGGGCATGGGTACTATACTATCCTACCCATACCCTACCCATTGCCATTCCTAATATTTACCAAAACTCCATGATATGATTGTTTTGGACCCAATTTTAATCATATTTTCCACCAAGAAGTTAGGGACAGAGCAAGAAAATATATTGATTTATTTTAATAGGCAGACCCAAAAGGTAAAGAATGGACGTTACCTTTAATAAATGTATCTGTTTCCTCTAAGTTTGACCCCATCAAGATATCCAAATCCAAATTCAACAAGATGATCCCAACAAGCCAATTCATCAAGTTGGCAACCAAAAAATATCACATGTGTGTGAACCTTTGAAACTTGAAAGTAAACCCACCAAAATCAAATACTCTTATATTAATATTTCGTGTGAATCCTTGAGATTACCCATATCAACTATTACAGCACAATATGTAGACTATTAGCTGTATGTGAACCTCATCACATAAAAACACATCAACTTTATATAATAGGAAACTATATCTTCAAACTTCAAACATCAAAACCAATTCAAACGTGCAAAATACTCCATCTTATTAAATTGTTTCTACACCTCTCTCGTTACTTTGGTACCCCAGTCAAGTCTATTTATATCCATCTATATATATATTTGTGAACAATATGCATTGTTCAACTATCCTTATCCTCTCCAATTCTATAAATATTTTGATATTAAAAACAAACTAGTGTAACCAATTTTTGTAGAGAAACATAATAATTAATATGGCCTCTAGTGGTGATCCTGAGTACAAATCATCTTCAACACCAGTTCCGGGTTCGGGTTCGGGTGATGTTGATTACTTTAAATTTGATTTGATACTCAGGTTTTTGTTGTTTGCAGCATCATTGGTAGCAGTTGTTGTGATGGTTACTGGTAATCAAACAGAGTATATTCCTCTGCCACGACCAGCCAAGTTCAGATACTCACCGGCCTTTGTGTAAGTTGCATGAGAGTTTTTCAAAATTTAAATTAATTTACAAACTTTATCATAATTATACTAATATTTAACTTAAGCAGCTAATTAATTTTCCAAGTGTTGGTTCTGTTATGTGCGGAAAAAAAAAGTGAAATATATCTTGTTATGAAAAATCGATTTGGAATATTAAGCTCACCAACCTTTCCTTAATATGCTATGAACATGCACAAAATTTTGATGAATATGAAAAATCGACTTTGATATATGAACATGCACAAAAAATTTGAAATCACTTCGTAAGCTTTGTCTGTTTTATATTTCATCTTATTTTTTGGACTTGGCTGGCATTTCAAGCTTGACAAGTTGTGAACTAAACAAATCTTTTGAAGGCTATAAGGAGGCAAATGATGACTTTGCTTAAGACCACTTATGTTATTGAACTCTCACCATACATACAATTTTCTTATATATATTGATATATTAATTAACTAATATCTTATTCTGATTGATACCTTCTCTTTATACAAGTCTTCTCAATATTAATTGTTTTGTGATTACAGATATTTTGTGGCTGCATTCTCTGTTTCTGGTCTTTATGGTATCATTACAACTCTTGCATCACTCTCTGCCATCCGAAACCCAAACCTCAAAACAAAACTTCTCCTCCAATTTATCTTCTGGGATGCGGTAATTAATCAATTAACCTTAAATTATTTTTATCACTCCTTTTTTTAGTTCTCGTTTTAATGTTATTTACACATTAACAACTAAAAAAAATACTTTTGATAGAGTTATTTATATATTTCTTATTAATACTCTTAATTTCATTTTGTACATTTGTTTCTCTCTTGCAATAAATAATCAATAGTATTTTTGACAAACCATTCTTAATACTTCCTCTCCTAAATAGAAGAGAAAATTGTGCCAACAAAAAATATCTTAAAATTTTTGTTGATCAAATTTTCTCTTATATATAAATACATCAGAAGATGTACTACTTTGAACTTTGAAATGATGGAAAAAAAAGAACCAAAAAGCTTTTTGAAAAACTACACTTAAAAAGGAAAAGAGAGTATATTATTCATGTTCTCTTTCTTAGTATTGCCAATGATGTCTTTGCAGCTGATATTGGGGATAACAGCCTCAGCAGCAGGCACAGCAGGGGGTGTAGCATATGTGGGTTGGAAAGGAAACAGCCATGTGAATTGGCATAAAATTTGCAATGTTTATGACAAATTCTGTAGGCATGTTGGCAGCTCTGTAGCAGTGGGAATCTTTGGAAGCATTGTGCTTGTCTTGCTCATTTGGATTTCAGCTCACAGCATTCATAGTCGAGTTCCCAAGTAGATTGAAAGAACTTGGATCATTCTTGATTTACATATGCACTTATATTCATAGTTAAATTGTTTGTCAAGTAATTAGTTTGTGTGTCTAATTTATTAATGTGTAAATGATTTGTATGTTTGTCAATGTTGCTTTATTGGTGTTGATCATTGTTTTGGTTAATCTGTGTTTTCTACCAAAGAGCATTTGTATTTTACACAATTCCCACATAATAGAATTATTTTAAACACAAAATGAGTGCTTTCCTTACACAAGCAATGCATTTGCCACAACAAATGTAAGTAAGTGTATACAATATAACAACAAAAGATGTCTTTGATGATGCATTCATTTTATAAACTATAACTATACTAACGCTGGATAAACTCAAAGGATAAAGGTATTAAATGATGAGCAGAAGAGATCTGAACACGTAAAACCTCATGAATAGTACCTCGACGAAGCACTCCCAAAAGAGGCTCATCATCTTCTATTGCAAAATCTTCCAAAGAAATCCAACGAATATGCGACTCATCCCTCCTGCGGTAACCATAGGCCATCCTACCAAGTACTTTCCACCACTTCACGCATACTTGCCTATTTGAGATCTCATAAGTCCTAAGAGTTTCTGCAAGATTTTCACCCTGCCAACACAGACACTTGCATATCACCAAAAAGTAACCTACCAACCAATTTGTCTTCTCTAAACTGTGAGATGTGCTATAGAGATTTTAATTCTAACAGTTTCATTAGTCACAATCTTAACAGATAAAAATAAACAAGGGTGGAAAAGGATGGAATACCCGAATCCCAAGTATTGCCATGCAATAATGCACACCAACCAAGTTAAGCATGACATTCATTTGAGGTTTAAACATGAATGTTTGGACATCTTCAAAACAAAACCTTGCATCATTAATAGTTTCAAAAGCTTTCAGATAGTCCCTAACCTCAAGTGATTCACGATGCATAGAGGCTTTCAAAAAAGTCTCAACAGAGTTTGCTCTAAGTCCCAACTCGCTGAGTCTCTCAAAGTACAATATTTTCCATTTCTGCAATACAAAAATTCCAATTAATTACCACATAACAGACATTAACACACCACTCTCATATTTAGGAAGGTACGTACCTTGGGATATAGGAAAAGAGAAGAATGAAGCAAGGGCCATCTGTTAGTGAGAATAGGATACCAAACGCAATCTGAGAAACAGAATTGGTTCAAGAAATTTGAAGAACAACCTAAAGCACACACATCCCGCACCTTGTAAAAACGTAAAACAAGTTAACTTACTTAATGAAGTAAAATCGAAGGTAATTTAAAGTGAGAATTATTAGAAATTGGAACCTCAAGAAGCGATGCAATTTTGAGAAGGATATCTTCGGGAAGGGAAGTGAAGGTAGTAATAATAGAAACCACCTTATCTTTGCACATCATCATGATCTTGTTTTTGAGGATCCAACCTCTTACCTTCTGCTTCAAACTTCTTCAAATATTTGTCAACTATCTCTATTTCTTTTAGTTTTAATTTTTTCGTTGAATTAAAAAGGTTTATTTGTTATATGATATTGTGGATATTTATTAAATATTTTTAGGCAATATTAATTGAATTGGAAGTTACCCTATAAATCATATCATATAGTACCATATATTATTTTAGGTTTAAGAAGAAGATGCGTGGGGGAGTTATCTATGTTTTCTTTGATTATCTATTTATATCATGTGATGGGATCGGTGGAGTGTTGTGATGGATTTAGCTCTTATATATCTTTGTTTGGTAGGTTGTTTGTCTATTTATTGTTAAATTTCACATCGCTAAATATATAATAAATAATAACAGGTCAATAATCAAAAACTCATTTTTCCTAAACCAAACTGCTTCACCCTCTATATCAACCTTCTCCATAGTTTCATGTCACATTTTCACCCATATTATTGGATTCTCTGTCTTCAAGAGGATTCTTTATCTTATATATGTTATATGAATCTGTTTTTCTTCTTTATTAAACGGTTTAAGAAGATCTAATATAAGGTAGTTTTTGGAAACACTTTTATTGCTCTATCTATGTTTCTCCTTAATTTTGCTATAACATTCACCCATAATGTTTCTCTTTGATCATTGTTTTCCATGAGTCTATGAAATGAATAGAATTTATGGTATCACTGTGATTCAGAAAAGCCCACAATCATACCAAACATATCTTTAAGTTTATTGCTTTCTATTTACACCTAAAAATAAATAATTTGGTAGTAGAGAACTACAATCAATCGAATTTTGGGTAGTCGAATTTTCCCAACCGAAGTAAGGTCACGTGTGCAAGGAACAGTCGAAAGTGAGTAATCTTTCTCTGGTCTACATGTCCACAAAGGTCACAAAAGCTTAGGAATAGGTCAAAGTTCAATAAAACTTGATAATTTGGCAGTTGCGTTCGTCGCTCATATTCCACTTTTTTAGTGCCACTAACGATCAACACGGAGCCACAATTCTAGGAAAAGCATACATGGATATTGCCAACGAGACATGCTGAGATAATATGAAAGACGAGTCGATCATGAGGCACCATAAATTTTCATTAGCGAAAATTATCACACATTACCCGCATAATTAGCCGAGCAAAGCTACCTATGGCCAATAGAATTAATATTTGTTTATAAATACCCATACTTGTAATATTTTTATAGACACTTAATCAATCAAATAAATTTTGTATGCATATCTATTTTTTTTATTTCTCCGTTTACTTTATGTCTTCCTTAGTTTAGTAGATTAAATACAAACTCATCAAACTTAACACTTTTTTAAGTAGTCAAGGAACTTATAACTGAAGAACAAAGTTTCTTTTTCGGCATAATCGTTTGAAGAGAAAAAAATTATAGTTGAGAGTAATTAGTCAATTCATCAACTATTTTGTAATCCTTTCCTTCTTTAAACTTTGGTATATGGACCCTTTCATTATTTAAGTTTAACTTGAGATGTACCAGTACATTATATTCGAGCAAAGCAAAGTTGTTAAATTTTCGAAATAACTCTTACGAGTTTACGATTCTAGATCATGAAAATGATCCAACTCGTATGTAAATTCTACTTTTAATAAACTCTTAGGAGTTTAAGAAACTCTGATAAAATTAGTAAATTTTTTATTTTACGAGTTTACGATTCTACATTAGTTTATCTTAAAATGTAAAATTTGGATAAATATTAGCCAATATCTGATTTAATTATGTGTGTGGTGCAATATCTATTAGTTTTAAAAAGTAAATTTATGTTTTTATGGATAACTATTATACCTCGATATGAGTTTATTGTTTTTCTACTATTTTATTTTGGTCTATCATAAATATTTATCTATTTAAAAATATTTTTAATTTGTTATAGAGATGAATTATTGATTATTATTATTTAATATTATATCATCTATATATATATAATATATAGATTATTTTAATATTAAGTAACGAGTTTACGAGTCGATTTTATGTAAGCTACGTGAGTTTACCTAAACTCTCGAGTTTGAAAAGTTTAAATTGAAACATTATTGTAATTGGGATCTATTGAAAATCGAATGAATAATGAAAATGATTCCTATTTATATTTATATGTTTATTGAATTAAATTAAATATAATTTCAAAATTTAAATTCTAAAAATATATTATAAGATTTAATTTCTATATTATCGGTGTAATTTTGTTTTATAAATGTGATCAATTAAATCTCGTAATCTAAATATTTGATTACATCTATCCGTTCTATATAACATAAGCTACTTCGAGAAAAAAAGTTCCATTTTATCATTTTACAATATTAACAAAGTTTTAATATTGTTTTTCCTATTATATTTCTAACTATTTTTCTTTCAATTCATAAATATTTCTTCCCCATATCATTGATAAAGGACAATTTTGTAACGTAAATTATAGTAATTTTTATAAAGATCAATAAAAAAAATATTAATTATATTTTCTAATATATATGTTATTTACTAAAATGACTTATATTGTAGTAGAGGAAATATTATTCACTATATTTAGATCGAGTTTCAAAACAAAAACAAAATTTTCAAAATATTATTTGAACTAACAACTTTTTTTGTTTATTCTAAGAGAAAGAAAAAACTAAAAGGGGAAGTTTAGAAGTTAGAATTCTCAAAAATATTAATGTAATGTTTCTCTTTCTTTTTCTCAGCTGTAATATTGTTTTATTTTTACGTAGCTGTGTATGATAGTGGTGTGGTGGACAATTCCACTAGAGTTGGTTGAATGAAAGAGGTATGTTGTCGTTTCTAAGCGCGACAATAATCATTGCAATGTTTCCATCATCAAAGACCTGTGGAAACTATCATGGACTCCGTACACTTCCTCTACCCGGAAATTGGAAGTAATATACTAATAATATAATTAAATTGATGGTACTCTTTTTTAATTAAAAAAATATTGTGACTTGAATATTAGATTCACATCCTTGTGAAAATCAAAATACATGTATATTTATAAGTATGTTTGTCTTTAGATACCTATAGATATGAGAAATAGAATAAAGGAAAGTAAGAAATTGACTTGAATCTTAATGGCATATTCTATTTCTCATATTTCTTACTTACTTGGTTGGTTGTGAGAAAAATATTAATAAGAGAGAAATATGATAAATATATAGAATACATTACTTTTACACTCTTTTTTATATATTTCTCTTGACATATTTTATTCTCAAATCTGAAATAACTATTGAATGTTGGTGCAATTTTCAGATCCGATGTATATTCCTTGTTTGTCCTAAGCTTTATTTTATGGGCAGAAAGAAGCTCAACAACGAAACTCCAAATTTGATGAAGCTGCTTTTCTTGTGAGCACTTTCAATTTTCAAAGTTAGAGTCAACTCGTTACTTCAACCAATGTGGAATTTCTAAAGTTCAAATGGCATTGTTAATGGCCTACTACATCACAGTGTATGAATTACAATGTTACATACTTGATGGGGAAAATGTTTTGGGGAAAATGTCATATAATTTATTATTGTATCCGCTCCTTTTTAAAAAAGATAAATAAGATATAAATAGGTCAACTAAAATTAATGTATTTAGTTAATAATATAGATTAAATATATAAATTTTTGTTAATCTATTTGTATCTTATTTGTCTTTTATAATAAATAAAAAACAGAAGAGAGTATAAGTTAAAACGATAAATTAAATTGTTTGCATTGTAATAATTAAATGAGAACATTGTATTTGTACCTAAACCAAATACAATTTGACCATAAATATGTCTCAGAATATTCAAGTAAAATGTGCACTTATTGCATAGGATTGAAATTTGGTTTATAATAACTGTGTATTAAATTTTTCTGTCAAACTCAAACTTTTTTAAATTGTGTAGTTTTAATGCATGGTAAAAAGGGATGAATATTTTAAGGTGTTAGAATTTGACTATTGGAACATGCAAATTCAACTTAAAAGAAAAAGTTTTTTTTGTATTGAGAATATCATCATTTCTTATAATTCTTAGAGTGATAGTTTGTAATTTTATTTAAAATAAAGAATATAATTGTTGAAATATTTTCATAAACGTAAACAAGAGATATCATACTATATAAATTGTATGATATTTTCCGATTAATTTTTTATTTGTGGTGTGTTTCTGTATAAAATTTTAAGTGCCTGGCGATTTTCCCAAGCAGGTACAATACATCAAATTTATTTAGGATATAAATATCTAAAAGAGAGATTAATTTAGTTAAAAATAGATGTATTAAGTGATTTGAATAATGAAAAGGAGAGAATAGAAAAAAGGTGGTGGGAGATTTGAAAACGACAGAATGATGAGTGTTTGCACCCTCATATAGAAAGAAAAGCAAAGGCATGCCAAAAAGTATATATTCCAACTCACACTACCAATCCTTCTCCTTCCATCATCACATCACACTTGAATTCAATCTTCACCACTCTCTCTTAAATCAACGGTCACAACTGTCTTATGAATACAAACTCATGTTCCATTCCTTCCCTATATATATGTTACATTCCACTCTCACCCTTTTCTTCACTACTTTTTTCTTTACTTTGACTCACACAACACAAACTACTTTTCTAAACCATTTCAATTCTTCATCACTTAACTAAGTGAAAACAAAGGATATTGAGTTTGGTAAAATAAGCTTAGTAAAATAATTAAGAAAGTTTAGTTAGAACTTGAAATATATGTGACATTGAGTTTGGAGTTGATCAATATGGTCGGTGGAGGAGCATTATACGATAAACTAACGACGGTTATGACTTCCGATCACGCATCGGTGGTGTCTCTGAACATATTTGTTGCTCTTCTCTGTACTTGTATCATCATTGGTCATTTGTTGGAGGAGAACCGTTGGATTAATGAATCCATCACTGCTCTTCTCATTGTGAGTACTAATGTTAATATTCTGTTCTGTTCTGTTCTGTTCTGTTCTGTTTGTTATGTATTGATGGCATGCATGGTGGCAGGGTTTGTGTACTGGAGTGTTTATATTGTTTACAACTGGAGGAAGAAGCTCTCATATAATGGTTTTCAGTGAAGATCTTTTCTTTATTTACCTTCTCCCACCCATCATTTTTAATGCTGGGTTTGTTTCATTCTTCCTTCACTTCTTTCTTTTCTTTTTTTACTTTTTTAGTTTTATATTGTATTATTATCACTGGTATATATATTATATGTAGCCACTAACTTTACTATTTACTCTAAATATGCTATTGATTACATCCATACCTATAAATCACTAAAAAAACACATACATCGGATATGATATTGATACTGACAATGGCATGTAGAATTTTTAAAAAATGAAAGTGATAACAATTGTTGACTTACGAGTTCGGACTCTAATTGTTTTGTTATTCTTTATCTATCTCAGGTTTCAGGTAAAAAAGAAACAATTTTTCCGCAATTTTATGACCATAATGCTTTTTGGTGCAATTGGTACACTCATATCATTCTGCATCATATCACTAGGTAATTTAACAAGCCTCATCCCTCCACTTTATCAATTACTTGTAAATTGAAAATTCTAAGGATAATTGTTAGAGTTTCACATTAGTTAATAACATGTTAAATTCAATACAATATAATTGAAAATACTTATTGCGATAAATTATTTATTTTGCTAGGTGCCATGCACTTCTTCCAGAAATTAAATATTGGTTCCCTCAAGATTGGAGATTATCTAGGTACATATGATTATGTCATAGTTTTATGTTGGACTTTATATGCAAATATAAACACTTCATACCTGATTTTACTAATGCAGCAATTGGAGCAATATTTTCAGCAACAGATTCTGTTTGCACATTGCAGGTATAAAGTTCAACACATTTTCCCTTTTTTTTGCACTATTTCTTTGATAATATGTATTTGGATGCTTCAGGTTCTTAATCAAGATGAAACACCTTTACTATACAGCTTGGTGTTTGGAGAAGGAGTAGTAAATGATGCTACTTCTGTTGTACTCTTCAAAGCAATTCAGAATTTTGACCTCTCCCACATTGACTTTACCACTGCTTTACATTTAATAGGAAATTTTTTATATTTGTTCATAGCAAGCACTGTGCTGG
Organism: Cicer cuneatum; assembly: GCA_037974295.1. Taxonomy (NCBI): domain Eukaryota; kingdom Viridiplantae; phylum Streptophyta; class Magnoliopsida; order Fabales; family Fabaceae; genus Cicer; species Cicer cuneatum. The sequence goes on from JBBPBO010001985.1 coordinate 5,716,720, forward strand.
GAATCTTTGTAAGTTTTTCTTTCAGTCTCTAATTTTGTCAACTTGTTATTTCTATTGTTTGCTTTGGACTATAATAATTTTTTTCATCTAACTTTTTTCAGGTTGGATTGCTTAGTGCATACATTATTAAAAAGCTCTATTTTGGCAAGTTGATAAGGTTAATTCATGCATTTTAAGAAATTATCTTAGCATATGTGATGATACACATAATACATAGTGATTTTCTAATTCATTTTTATGACAAATGCAGACACTCAACAGACCGTGAGGTTGCTCTTATGATACTAATGGCTTATCTTTCATATATGCTAGCTGAAGTAAGATTTTTTCTCAGAAATTGAGTCAATGCTTAAATGTAACTGATACTAATATTGATTATTTTTATTATTTCTTTGGCAGCTATTTTCTTTAAGTGCCATTTTGACTGTGTTCTTCTGTGGCATTCTTATGTCTCATTATACTTGGCATAATGTGACAGAAAGTTCAAGAGTGACAACAAAGTATGTCAAATTATCCAACATATTTACTACATTAGTAAAGATTACTACTAATTCAAAAGTTATACTAATTCGAAATTGTACAACATATATACAAAATCTGACTTATAAGCTCAAAAGAGTCACTTTTTGTAATTTTTTTGGACCTTATATGTTTTTAACGTGAGATTTGGATTTTTATCAATACTTGCAGGCATACTTTTGCTACTATGTCATTCATTGCTGAGATATTTATCTTCCTTTATGTTGGGATGGATGCACTAGATATAGAAAAATGGCGATTTGTAAGTCAAAGGTAAGTGATTTTTAGATTGATGGAGTTGATCAATTGTCTTGAAACTACTTTGTCAAATACTCAAATGTGAAATTAACATTGTGGTATCTTCATTAGCCCAAAAAAATCAATTGGGGTCAGTTCATTGCTATTGGCACTTATCCTAGTGGGAAGAGCTGCATTTGTTTTTCCTCTTTTCTTCTTATCCAACTTGTCTAAGAAGTCTTCATCTGAGAAAATTGAGTTTAAACAACAAGTATGTATTTACTAATTTCAATTTCAAAAATATTCATAGTTGAGTTAATTGATGTATTATAGTCCTTTAATGATTTGTTTCCTAGGTGACAATTTGGTGGGCTGGTCTCATGCGTGGAGCTGTTTCTATTGCACTTGCTTATAATCAGGTGAAAGATTAAACTTAATAGCTTTCAACTCAACATCCTGAAATTTTGTAATTGACTCACATACTAATTAACATTTTTTTCACATGCAGTTTACCCGGCTAGGCCATACTAAATTGCGCGAGGATGCTATCATGATCACTAGTACTATTACAGTTGTACTCTTCAGCACAGTGGTTAGACTCTATTCATTTCCTATCCGGCCTGGTTCATAGTAATTATATACATCCAAGATTTTAAATCACAATCACATTGCACTTTTTGACATCGTAGAGAATCATTGTCAAATGTGGTTAATGTAATCTCAACTGCATTTGCATTGCAATTGATCAGGCAAAAAAAAAAAAAAAGTTGATGTCCCTATCCAATTGCATCCATTTTTAAAACACCGATTATGTCATAGCTCATAAGTCATAATCCAAATGTTTAAGTTTACATCACTATTGCTAAAATATTGACCCCCAAATAACCAACTAGTGATATGATGTTTTCATATTATGATATGATTTCCGTTAGTTGAACATGAAAATAAGGGCACATTGGTAGATTAGGAGAAGTGTCATTTTCACATTTGCTAAAACTAAATAGAGTTACATACGTGTGATTTTGATTCCCATCATAGTAATTAGGCATTGTAAAAAGAAGAAAAGAAACACCAATAATTATTTTCAACCCGATTTGAAATGTGCAGGTATTTGGATTGATGACAAAGCCACTAGTAAGGTTATTGCTTCCTTCCTCTAAAAACATATTGTCCCCACCGTCAAGCCCCAAATCATTCAGTGTGCCACTTCTTGGCAATGGAGAGGATGTTGTTGGGGTCAATGGTGACACCCAAAGACCAAATCGATTGCGTATGCTCCTTAAGATTCCTAGTCGTGGGGTACATCACTATTGGCGCAAATTTGATAATTCTTTCATGCGACCTGTCTTTGGTGGTCGGGGTTTTGTACCTTATGTTCCTGGTTCACCCCTTTAACCAAGTCTCCATCAATGACATTATTAAGATATATACACGTGTGATAAGTGGTGTGGGGTATGACATGGCTTTGATTGTGCACTTGTGTCGATTGTTAGAAGATTTCAACTTCCTATATGACACCTCAAGAGAAAGAAAAAAAAAATGAAGAAGATACGAGGAATGAAAGGATTTGTTTTTTTGGCCCTGTTTTTGCTGACATAGATAGAGGGGTTGCTTGCTTGTAACTTAAATTGTAATTTGTAACTTGATGCTGGTTAAGCTATACAAATTTTTCGTGTGTACATGTTGTGACAGATAAATTTTACATTTGCTTGATTGTGTAATGAGAATTTCTAAGTTACTGATATTTGGACCAACTAAATCATGAATTTTAAAAAAGTAAATGAACAGACCTGAAAATATCAAAAGGCTGCTTACTATGCTTCTATTGAAAGACGTAGTCCACTTTACACACATTATTACCATGTCACATATTAACATCGATCGAGTAAAACCATCATAATAAACAATTACGGAGAAACCATTGATTTCAGAAAATCTGCTATCCTGCACAAGCAGTTTTATGCCTTATGGATGACAGGATGAATATAGTATCCTACAGCCACGCCGACAAGAGCAACCATGCAGACAAACAGTAATGGAAATCCTGCCTGAACTTTCACATTGACTTTCCTCTTCATCACCTCCTAACGAAACAAAGAAAAACTGATGTCAAGTATTGAAAATAATCATTGATCAATCATAATCATCAATGAAAAATGTATAGTAGCTCAAAACATAATTTCACTGCTTTGACGAATCACAATAGATGAAACATTCAACAATCAACATAATTTCACTCATCTTCAATTTTATCATTCTTCAAATTTGGGCAAGTGAAAGGATGTAAGCAGATGTAAGATGTGAATTGATGACCATAATAGAAAACTATCAAATATGTGGACTTTCTATGCCTTCCCCCTCCCTCCAAAGTTTTAAACTACAGTTGTGGCAGTTGTGGTTATGTTGCGACCCTTGATATTGCATAAAAATGCGAACAAATCAATTGTGGTCGCGATACAAATATATTTATATTGTAAGCGCAATTGCAGCTACAGACCTCAATGTAAAACTATGATTCATCCCACTTTCTACTATTCTCAATTGTATTGTCTCAACCTTTGCAAAGCATTGCCTCAACTAAACTGTTTCCATTCAGCTTTCAAAAGGGATGGTTGGATATGAGAAACACAATTCATGCAGTGATAACATCAACATACCATTAAATTAAAAATAACAAACAAACTTACCAATTCTTTCTTAAGCGAATCTTTGTCTTTAGTGATTGCGCATCTCTCCTCATTTACCTTCAAGATGGTTACCTCAGCCTGCAAAGATCATGACTATCTATGTTAATTGCTTCCATCTTTAAAGTTTACAAAAAATGTAAACAAACGCAACTAAAAGAACTCACTCCAGGTCATTGACCATACATAAGCTGAGATAACATCTTTATAAACCACACTGGCATAGCTTAAGCATATTACAAGCTTTTATGGCAACTTATGGTCCCAGGCAATAATCATTACACAAACAAAAACATGTTAACTTCAAAGTTCTAAGGAACTGAAGAAGATATAGTTGATGATGAATTATCTTTTTTGGCTCATAGAAAACTACACATTATGGGATGATGATATGATTCCAGCCTTGTTTATTTATATATTAGTAAAATGAGCAGTTAACAAATATTAGATTAGATATCTTGAAATTACATGGGTTAATTAATTTTCCCGTCATTCCCATTTAAGATAGTAGTCTAATAAAGTTCAGATATTTTAGCAGCCAATATTTTGGGAGAATTATATTAAAGCATGACTGGCACATGGACTAGAAAACTTACTGTCAGTCTGTCATAATGCTTAATCTAAATTCAGGAGCTCTAACCTCTCTTAGCTTCGAATCCATCATACTGAGCCTTGACTTCAATTCCTCACAACCCTTAGCTAAGCTCAACTGCACATCACCCTTTGGTGGCAAATTCAACTGTGCATCATCTTTTGCTGACTTCATGTCCCCCACATTTTCAGCATGTCTTGGGACAATATCCTCATCTGTTTTATCCTCTCTCGTAACCGAGGCTGGTTCTAAACCTTTTTCTGCCGAAACCTGGTAAAAGGAAATAAAATATGAGAGTTGTTAATTCATATCTATCATCCAATGGTAAAAACATTATATGCTACCATCGTGTTGAACTAAAACTAAAAAGTGTTTCCGATTCACATATGGCGGGGCCTATCAGACAGCTGGCAACCTGATAGGTGCAAAAAAGGAGAAATCAACATTGTGAGAAATATCCATGTTTGAAACGTGGAAGGAGAGGAACTCACTCTAAGAGGGGGAGGTATGTTTTCAACTCCACTGGGCACTCTATCTTTTAGCACATTAATTTGGTTGGATGGATCGTGTTTCACATCACCATTCATTGGAAGTAAAACTGGAGAAGGTGGTGGGCTGACGAGGACTACCTTCAGTTTCTTCTCCTCAATATATTTTCCAATGTCTTTTGTAAACTGTCGAAAGAGAAGGAATTCAAAACCATTCAAGAAAAAAAAAACAGAATGAAAAGAGTTGGACTATTGAACTACATCTCTAACCCTTCGAAAACAGATAAGAACACATAAATAACATGATCTCACCATATCAGATGTGATATCATCTTCTGTAACTCCAAAGGGGACAACTGTGCTTTGAATAAGAAACTTATCTTTGCAATGCATATTTGGTGGTGCCGTGTGTTGAGCTTGCATAGTAACTGCATCCAACAAATAATCATAAGCCAATAATCTATGTTAGTTGAATCATACTGAAAATTAAAAACAGAGCCTTTAGCGTGAAGATAAATGAATAATACCAGTAAAATCACATTTTCCCTTTGGCTTGATGATGCCTATATTAGGTCGGACACAATATTTCTTCGGGGATGTTGTTTTAACCTGCTAGTAGATTACCAAATCATAGACATGTTATTCTTGTTAACATTGGCATTTGCTAAATAAAGCATAATAAATAGTAAATACTACACCAACACAAGAGATATGAAGATTTGAAAAATAAATCATAATATTATATAGTAGAAGAGATTATAGGCATGTTAGGTGTTCGACACTGAGACGTGATTACATTCAATTACTTCTATTTTCTTAAATTAGTATTCATATTTGTGTCAGTGCTTGATAATAGGATTAAACATTGCAGACATTGTATACCTTAAAAGCAATATACTGATCGACCTTGTTTGCAAGTTGAATCAAACATGAACTTTGTTTCTTTAATTCAACTGCATTAAAAAGAAGAAGAACAGCATTGTCATAATTGAAAATTATATGGAAAGAAGATTAAAAAACAATAATATGAAATAAGTGAAGAGAGGAAAATGTAAGAAAAGATGAACTTACAGACAAATCTGAGTTCGGTGGGATCGATTTGAAGAAACTCGGTAGTCATGATTGTACTGCAAAAATGAGAATACGAAAAGGTGTGAATGATACAAAAATGCAGAATGAATGATAGAATTGAGCATGGAAAGAGAAGTAAGAAAAAGAAGAAGAAAGGTAGTTACGTGGAAATTTAAATGGAGGAACGATGATCTGATCAGAAGTGTGAGAGTGGAGAGTTGAATAGAATAGAATAGAATGAAACAAAGGTTGGAATGCAAGAAAAGAAAGAATGAAAGAAAGAAAGAAAGAGGAAAATAGTTGTTGGGTTGGAGAATGGGATGGTTGGGTCGGTTACGTGAGTGGGGCTCACCATCTGCGCTTCTACCAAATCATTTTATACTTAGCTCTCACTCCTTTAATTTCCCTTTCATCTTGTTATTAATTGTATCTTATATATTCAAATATTATAAATTTATTTATTTCATTCAACAAAAATTTCAAATTTTAAAATATTTATATAATATATTTAAATTTTTATTTATTTATTTTTTAATATTTTAATATAATTAAATATATAATAAAATTAATTATAACACTAATGACATATAAATTATTTTATTCAAATTACAAATGCCATCTCATTAATTAGAGATTTAGAGTGCCAAGTAATAAAAAATAGCAAGAGAGACAAAAAAAAAACTCTAAGAATTTGTTATTAGAGACACCAAAAAATTGATTTTATAAATAGACAGACTAAAACTTCATTTTTTACAAAATAAAGAGATAAAAAAACACATTTAGGTTTTTTATTTTTTTATATTAAATAATTAAAAATATTAATTATTTTTTAATAATAATAAAAATATATAATTAATTAAAAATAAGAAAAAAAATTATAAAAATTAAGTAGAGTTATCGATAACATTCATATAATATTATAAATTACAATATGATAACGTACGTAATTCAAACACCATTGAATTTGATAGTTTTTTTTTTTTAAGAAGTCATTCAAATCAAATCGAGCTCCAAATAATTTATTTATTGAACAAATTACTTTTTGTCTTATAACTAATACAAACTGCATTTCGGACATCTCTACATATGTTGCACATTTTATACTCGATGTCTATTTTAATTCTAATACAAGTATTATTTGGACTATCATTCTTAAATATTATCATTTCAAAGTTGTTATATATCATATTGTATTCATATGAAGCCAATTAATTTTATAATTTTTCGCATACATAGTTATTTTTGTTCAGAGTTATTTTTTTCTTTCTATATTTGCTAAAAGTTATTTTAGTTATTTTTATCTGTATTCTATTAAATGTTAAAAAAATTATTTTTGTGTGATAGACACTCTCGTGCTTGTTTGTTTTTTATTATACTAAAATATGTTTAATTTGTTTCGTTTACTTCTTATCAATGATTAGAGCAAAAAATAATAACATGAGAAATATGTATTTAGCAACCATTTAATATGTTATACGTTAAAATTAATTACATGTTTTTTCATCATATTATTATTTTTAATTGTAATGTTTGCATTATAAATGAAATGAATGTTAACAATAAAAATGTACAACATATGCAAACTATGTGAATTATCTAATAGTAGTTTCGTAACATTAGAATGATATTAATAATTCCATCAATCTATGTTTTTATATGTTTTATTACTAATTTTATATTACTATTAATAAATAATTTTTATTTTTTAATTATTTAATATATATATAAAAGTAGAAGGTCGCATTCTCATAATGCGACTAACTACTAAATCTCAATTTATTTTGTTTTATATGGTTGCATTATGGACCGAGCCATCCTAAAGGTAATACTATTAAGGCAGTCGTTTTACTTCCAAAAAATAAAAATAAAAATAAAGGTATTTAATAAAAAGACTTTCAAAATTTATTTTTTACTTAATAAAAATATCTCATATTCTAATACTTTGATAATTAAAACTTTAAAATCTTATTTATGAGACTATTTCAACAAATATTAAATCAATTGACTATATTATCTATTAAAAAATTATACGAAATCGATTATATACATTTAGTAAATGATTTTATGTTCTAATGTCTCTAAAAAATAATTTTGGATAATTTTTTTAGTAATTTTATTAAAATGCTATTTTAAATTTTAAAATATCTCAAATTAAAATTCTCCTCATACCTCCAAATGCATTGGATCGGCCTTGATTATGAGTATGCGACTTAGTGAAAGTTAAAAAATAAGTAGTAATTTTAGTTGTTTTTTAAGTAGTGTATTTTAGAAGGGAAAAAAAGTTTAAAAAGGGATATTGAGGGAAAAAAAATCCTAATTTCTACCCTTTTTTATTACTCAATTTACATGGAGTTAATCTATATATAATAAATCACATGCATTTTTCAATTAAATATTTTATTTTTAATTTGATTTATATATATTATCAGTAAAACGAATCGTTTCATTAATATATATATATATATATAATATTAATAAATAAATAAATAAATAAAATCAAACCAATTCCACATTACTTCATTTCTCATTTCACTTTCAGTCTTTTTTCTCTATCTCTCTCTCGGCAGAAATACAACTTTCTCTCCATTTTTTTTTTTTGTTTTTTCTTCTTCTTTCTTTCTCCTTGCTCCTTCTCACTTCAGAGTACAAATTGCACTCATAAACCTTCTAACTCTTAAAATGAATTTAACATTTCCAATAGTATAACTTTTCATACTCCTACAAATTAATACTATTGGTTATAATTTTTGGGGGTTAGAGTTAGTGAGTCGAGGAAGGAGAAGAATAGTCATTATTTGAAAGGTGTTCATTGAGACTCTCTGAGGTAAATACACAACTCTAATGCTAATATGAATCTCTAGAAAAATGTAGTTTTGGTTAAAAATCTTATTTTTGTGTTTAAAATAGATTTAAAGAATTTTGATGGTTTCCTAGAGTTAGCTAAACCTTATAATAATTTTTCCAAGGCCTCGAGAATATTTTTTTTATACTCAGATTTTTGAGAGTTGTTAGAGAACAAACTTTGGCAATTCTTCATATTTGTGAGTAGACGACGGTCATTGTCATATTTTTATTTTTGCTATAATTATTATTTTACTCGTTTTCTATTTTGAAGTATTTATTTAAAAATTTGGGGAACTCAACCTTTGAATTTTTCTCGATTTCAATATTTATTTATTTTAATTGTATTTGTTATATAATATGATATTAATTTGATTTATAGCCGAATATGTTTTCCATGAGTTATGATGAAATGGAAAATGCTTTTTAAGTGTGTTTTGGATATCATCGTTATAATTATGAAATCGTTAACAGCGGTAGATGCACCTAGTTACATCGTTTTGATTAGGGAGAGTCACCCGTTAGATGGAGTCACCTTTATGAGAGAGGTCATCCATAGAAGGAGAGAGCTATCAACGAGATGTAAACTCCTTAATTGATGTGTGATGATGTGTTGCGGGATTGAGAGAACAGGGCTATCCGTAAGATGGAGCCACCTCTAAGGGAAAGACCACCCTTAGGGTGAAATGACTATCAATGAGATGAAGTTGCCTCTTGATTTTCAATAATTGGTATTTTTACTTGTTTGATTTTCTATGATGATTTTAAGGTTGCTCATTTTGATTTCACTTCTCTATGAATTGGATTTTTAATATTTCTACCTGAACGGCTAAATTATAAGTTTAATGATTTTATACGTGTATATTTTATTTGAGAATTATCTATATTTTTTTGGATAATATTATTTAACATAATTGCCACAAAGGTTGTAAAACAATTATTCGTGTTTTTTTTTTTTGTTTCCCTTCTAGTTAGTGGTGGTCGTTGTCTCCTCACTAAATATTTGTGACTTACCCCTTCATGTTTATTTTTTTAAGATTCACAAGCAACTGAGTAGTAGGTTGTTAGTAGATTAAAGTCTTGATCATATTTTTTGTAGGCCTCTTTGATCAAGGACCATTTTTGGTAAAGTCTGTTGAGTCGTGATGTATTTTGCAGCTATTTTGAGTCTAGAAAGTTTTTTGGGGAATGTATTAAATATTTCGATTATACACTTTGAGATATGACTGAGTTAAAAATGTAACAGGGATTTTATAAATTTGGAAACGTTGAAGTTACAGATGATACTCTGTCAAAATTACGAGAAAAATTATATATATATATATATATATATATATATGTAAATGGTTATTGAGAACGATTTAGTTGCTTAATTGTTAAGTTAGTTGATAGGGTTGCCAGGCTAGTAGTATAGCTTGTGCACCGGGCACGACGTTTAGTTTTCAGATCGTGAAAGTCAATGTAAATAATTTTTACAATGTTAATCAATCACAATCGTTAGATCGTTAATAATATTTGATTTTTGCTATAATTACTTAAAAAATCACTTACATAATTAATCATGATTTGCCAACTGTGTAAATGTTTTTATACTGTCAGTGAAAAATTAAACTCTTTATTTTACCAATTATTATTGAGTATTGCTATTATTATTAATATACAAAAGACATATATGTTATTTGAAAAGTAACTTTGAGTTAAGTTTCTTCTATTTTGATAATCTTAATGTCTAATTATAAATATATAGTTTAACCAATTAGACGGCTGAATAATCACAATACTATATTATTGATCAAACATAAAAAAATTTCATACAAATTGAACATGTATAACTATGTGATTTTATAGTAGATATTTATTTATATTTTTTAAATATTTGTTATCTATTCACTTGAAGTTATTTCATAAAATATCAAATAATTCTTAAATTTTATGACAATTTGTAGAGTTGACCTTGAAGTGGCTAGAATATCACTAGAAGGGGGGTTGAATAGAGATATTCAAGGTTTTTAAAATTCTGTTATTGTTTTTAATCTGCTGTCCTCTTTCAGAGGATGATTTATCAGATGTTGAAAGTTGAGAGAGAGAATAATGACACACGAATTTTTATACTGGTTCACCCAAAGATGGCTACGTCCAGTCCTCACACTCTTGTGAGTTTTTACTAAGTATCAAAAGCTATCAGCCTCTCACTGAGGTTGATTACAAACTGTGTATTCTTAAGCTTCACCAAGCTTACAATTCTTTCCTTCTGATTTCTCTTCAAGGGTTACTCACTTGAAGGACTAAAAATGATACGAAGTAGTTTGACAGGATTTACTTTCTATAAAGATGAAACAAAGATCTAGTGAAAGATTGTAGAAAGCTTGAAAGGAGATTGATAATTGCTCTTGATAGCCTCTAATATTTTTCTGTTTTTTGCTCGTGTAGTTGTGTGTATCTGTTGAAGAAGAGCAGCCTTCCTTTTATAGAGAGAAGGAAACTTTCTCTTCAAGAAAATTTTCCTTTTTGACCGTTTTTTCAAATGTAACTGATCCTCCATCTTTTGATTCCAAAGAGATAAAGCAATGCTTATCTCCTGTCATATGTCTTGGGCAGCCACTGTCCAAGAACCAGGGCTTTCTTTTGTTGATCAGATGATGTACCTGTGTCAGAGTTTAGAAGAGATTTAGGTACCCATATAGAATTGGGTCCTTGGTGGTTAGTCCTTCCTTTTGTAAGGATTTTCTTTTCGTGATAGCAAATGGAATCATGATGTTCATGCTTATTACAAAATGAACATTTCCTTTTGTTACTTTCAGCTTTTTTCTTAGCAAGACATACTTCGATAGTATGTCCATGCTTTTTACAGAAAGAGCACTTTGGTCTATCCTCTAGGTTCTTAGGTAGAAAGAAGTTTTCATATAGTTTTTGTTTTTGAGAACTTTTAAAACCAATTCCAGCTTTGTCAAATATACTAGATTGAGATCCCATAATTTTTTTAAATGTTTCTGTGGATTTGACAAAGTTGGTAATGTCATTTTTTAGTTCTTCAACTTTGAGTTTCAAGTCCTTCTTTTCTGTGTCTTCTTCAGGAGGATGGATTTTGACATTCTCTTTGTTTAAAGTGTTTTGTTGCTCAGACAATTTTTTATTTGATTGCTGCAAGTCAAAAATGATTTTTTGAAATTCTTTATTTTTAGCTTGAAGTTCCTTATTCAGTTTCTTTATTTCATAATTTTGGTTTTTAAGAAAACCACATTTTTGAGATAAAGTGTTTGAGTCATTCAAGAGATTGTCAAATTCTATTTCTAACTTTTCACAAGAAGGACATAAATCAGTGATGCTTACCTCATCTGCTTCTGAGTTAGCCATGAGACAAAGGTTGGCTTCTTCTTCCTTTTCTTGCTCGGAGGATGATTCATCACTGTCATCCCAAGTTGCCATCATAGATTTATTCTTGTTGTGAAATCTTTTTATGTTCCTTTTGTTTAGAGGACACTCAGTTTTGTAGTGTCCCATTTTATTGCATCCATAACAAGTTATCTGGCTTTTGTCAATCTTTTCTTTCTGAGAGGATCTTTTGTCTTGTCCTCTTCTGTTGATTATTCTTTGGATTCTTCTGGAGATTAAAGCCAGTTCATCCTCCTCTTCAGAGAGAGGATATTATGAGTTATCCCTTTTTGAGATAATTTCAGAGTTTTTGGAGGATCGACTTTTAGTTTGACTGGATTTCAATGCAATCATTTTTCCCTTTTTGCTTGGTTTATCAGCAAGCAATAGAGGTTCATGAGCTCTAAGAGTTCCAACCAGATCTTCTAACCTCATGGTGGCTAAATTTCTTGCTTCTGTGATGGCAGTCACCATGGGTCTCCATTCCTTTGGTAAACTCCTTAATATCTTTCTTATTCTCTCTTGGACAAAGTATTCTTTTCCCAGAGACCTTAAGTTGTTGAGGATGATTGTCAGTCTTGAGAACATTTCATCAATTGTTTCTTCCTCCTTCATTTCAAACAACTCGAACTCTCTTACTCCCATGTCAATTATGGCTTCTTTAACATGACTTGAACTTTCATGATGGATCTTCAAGGTGTCCCATAGTTCTTTAGCACTTTGGCATTCTTCAACTCTATCATACTCTTCCTTGCTCAAAGCACACGTTAGAAATAAATGAGCTTTAGAGTTTAGAAGTACATTGGCATTTTCTTCAGTTGTCCATTGTGTTTGAGGTTTTTCGTCAGAGGTTGGATCTGCACTGTTGATTCTGATGACATGATTTCCTTTTTCTACCACTGGCCACATGTTGTTATCTTGAGATATGAGAAACAATCTCATCTTGCCTTTCCAATGATAGTAGTCAGTTCCATCAAAGTAGGGAGGTCTGCTGGATGATCCTCCTTCTGGGATATACTTAGCTTTTGACATATTTTCTTTTTGGATTTTTTTCTCTTACACTGTTAGGTGTAGTTTTAGAGAACCTTGCTCTGATGCCAATTGAAGTGGCTAGAATATCACTAGAAGGGGGGTTGAATAGAGATATTCAAGGTTTTTAAAATTCTGTTACTGTTTTTTAATCTACTGTCCTCTTTCAGAGGATGATTTATCAGATGTTGAAAGTTGAGAGAGAGAATAATGACACACGAATTTTTATACTGGTTCACCCAAAGATGGCTACGTCCAGTCCTCACACTCTTGTGAGTTTTTACTAAGTATCAAAAGCTATCAGCCTCTCACTGAGGTTGATTACAAACTGTGTATTCTTAAGTTTCACCAAGCTTACAATTCTTTCCTTCTGATTTCTCTTCAAGTGTTACTCACTTGAAGGACTAAAAATGATATGAAGTAGTTTGACAGGATTTACTTTCTATAAAGATGAAACAAAGATCTAGTGAAAGATTGTAGAAAGCTTGAAAAGAGATTGATAATTGCTCTTGATAGCCTCTGATATTTTTCTATTTTTTGCTCGTGTAGTTGTGTGTATCTGCTAAAGAAGAGCAACCTTCCTTTTATAGAGAGAAGGAAACTTTCTCTTCAAGAAAATTTTTCTTTCTGACCGTTTTTTCAAGATGTAATGAACCTCACTGTTGTTGCAAATTTACAGCCTTGCCATTCTGTCCTTTTACAGTCTGGCACATGGGAGGTTACTTCTTTACTTGGCTTTCCAGGAGGATAGATCATTCCATATGGTTTTAACAACTGGTCAGTGCTCTTTTCTGGTTCCAAGTCATGACCCTTCTCTGGTCGTGGATGATGCAGCTTTTGATACTCTGGAACTGTTAGATGTTCTTAATGTGAGAGGATGAATGAGCAGCTATAAATTATCCTCTGGTAATTTCCTTTTGGTGTATGAAGTTCACCTTATGGTATCTGACTTCTGATGTTTACCTTCCAGAGTTCATCTTCTGATATTTATCTTCTGGTGTGTATTTTCTGGAATTCATCTTCTGATGTTTATCATGTGAAGTTTGTCTTCTGAATTTCTGGTATTCATTTTCTGGTGTATTTCATGTGAAGTTCGTCTTCTGAGTTTTATCCTTTGATGTTCATCTTTTTATCCTCTGATATGTTTCTTCTGAAATTCATATTCAGATGTATATCTTCTGATATTCATTTATGATTTTCATCTTCTGATATCGGCCAATCTGGGCTAGCAAACTGGTCTGCTGAGATCCTCTGATCTCGGCCAATACTGGACCATTTATTCTGACCTTCTGGTTTCGACCAACACCGGGCCATTTATTCTGACCTTCTGATTTCGACCAACACTGGGCCATAATCTGGTCTTCTGATCTTGGCCAACACTGTACTGAGTCTGGATTAGTTATGGACAAAGGATATTTCAGTCTGGACCTTTTAGCTTATCTTCTGATTAATTCAGGACGGTTTTTTCACTTCACTATCAGGCCATCTTCTGGTCAGAAGAACTTCTTGAATAAGTCTGACTTATGATTTCTTCTGGTCTGGATCCAGTCTTCCTCTGGCCGGCTTCCTTCTGGTCTGGTCCATGTCTCCTTTTGACTTTGTTTCCTTCTGATACGGGCCAGCAAAGATATCCTCTGGTGATTTCAGGATGCATCCTCTGGTATCTTCTGGATGCATTATTTGGTGTTTTCAACTCTCAGGTTTTCTGCTTCAGCTTCTGGTTTTCTGTTCCAGATGTTTTGCTTCTGGTTTCCCAGATGTTCTGCTTCTGGTGTTTTCCAGATGTTCTGCTTCTGGTGTTTTAACTTCAGATTTTCTTTATGGATTTAACAGCTTTGTTTCCTGCATGCATTCATTCTTCTGGACAGGAGGTTGCGATCTTTGGATCCTGTTCCTTTTTTAGTACAAAACTTAAATGCACGCATTAGTGTAATCATAATCTTAAGATAATTTTGTTATCATTAAAAGAGATTTTTTCTCAACAGACCTATATCCTAAAAACTCGTATTTTGATGGTTGAATTGATGAAATTTAATATTTATAATGAATTATTAATTGAAATAATTATTTTTACAATAATTAATTAGAATCAGTCTATCACTCCTCATTACTATATAGTATAATAATTATTATTATTATTATTATTATTATTTCTATTATTATATCATATATTAATAATTACACATAAATTTTTTTACTTACATTTCCACTAAATTAAAATTTGAATTACTATAAACTATTTTCCTTGGGAATTGAAGAATTAAGGAAAAAACAATAGAAATTTACTTACTTAAAAATATTTATTCAAAGTTATTTGGTGAAATATCAATTAGTTTTGGAATTTTACAAAAGCTTGTGTAATTTATTTACTTAAGAAGGACTTTTAATGAAATAATAGTTAAAAGAAAATCAATGTTGTTGGGATATAAAGTTGATTTGGTGTGTGGAGCAAAAGGTAAAATGTGAAGTAATAAAGAGATTGTGAATTCAATTTCAACCCACAACAACTTACCAACAATATTGACAAAATATGTGTTTTAACTTGTGAAGGAAAAAAAGAATTAACTAAGTTCTTAAAAAATACTAATATTGGCCGTTGGAAAAAAAAATCAATCTGTAATATATTGTTGTTAAGTGGAGTAATTCTACTAATATTTATTAAATTAAATAGCTGTGGTTCCTTAACTTAATTTCAGTTAACGTTTTAGTCCATTATCTTTGTTTTTTCCGATTTAGTCATTTATTTTAATTTTAAGTAATAATTTGATCATTTATGTTTTAAAATGTCAACAATATTCACTACAAGAAAATTAAAAAATTACGATACAAGACTTGCGACGGTTCTCTTAAAACTGCCTTTATTTTCGGATTGCGACGGTTTATGCGACGAGTTTGGGCAACCGCCGCAACAATAGAAGGAGACGCGAGTTTCTTTTCATCTATCCGGCATTCTATTTTCGTAAGTTCTCGCGAAACCCTTCACTCACCTTTCTCCTCCAAACCTAAATCCCGTGTTCTGATATTTCCCACATCAAACTCTCAAATCTCCAAATTCCCAAATCATCCAAATTTCTCTCCAACTCTCAGATCTCCAAGTTCACCTATTGAGAAACCTTAATGTTACCATACCTCAGAGTTTGTTGAACCCTTTTTTTTTCTTGTCACGAAAAAAGAACCCCTTTTCTCTTTCATAAGTGTTGTGTGCTTTTCTCCATCGCACTATCGCAAGCCAACATTGTTGTCATCTCCGATTTCCTCTATGCCAGTTGACGCTGTCCTGTTCAAGCTGTGCCTTTGTTCCGGTTCGCGTCCTCATCCACTCTAGTTTCGTTTTCCAATTCACGCCCACAACGTCGAAAGGTATGGTTCGATTATCTTCTTCTTCTTCTGATTTCTCATTTTCATTTTCGTTTTCATTTAAACCCTAAAATTTCTGAAAACCCCCAAATCCGCAGTTATCTTTGCTCATTGGGTGGAATAATAGGCAAAGGAATCCTTTCTATTGAATAAGGGCTTTGAGAATCAGGCCATTTCGTTCCAGTTAGCACTAGTAATATCGTATCCCGCTTTTCCGATAGCAAAGGGCCTTCTAATCCATTTTCATGGTTTCAATGCTTGAGTTTTTTGTTGTTAGTTGAATTTTAAGGGTTTAGTATAACATTTTTCGTTGTTTTGATGTTTATCTAGGTCCAACGTCTGAGGCTTCTTGGGGATTACCATTATTCTAATGTGGTCTACAGAGGGAAGCTTGAGAACAATCGTTTAGTTGCTGTCAAACGCTTCTCCAAACACTCTTGGCCTGATGCTCAACAGTTTCTGGTGAGATAAATTAACCACTTTGTTTTTCCCCCTCAATTTGGTTACTGAGAAATTGAATGAAAAATAGGAATTGAAATTGATAGGGATTCACTTCTAGGTCATGTGGATTTTATGTACTATATAGTTTTGGTTTTCATTTTTTTTAAGAAAAGAAAATATTTTATTTACTTCATGCATTTTCATATTCCAAATAGATTGTGCTTGTTTATGCTGTTTGTGGGGTATTTTATATATAGGAATACAAGTTTGTGTTAATGGTTTTGATTGGTCAGGCAGAAGCAGCTGGAGTTGGGAAAGTGAGGCACAAAAGAATGGTGAATCTAATTGGATGTTGTACTGAAGGGGATGAAAAAGGCTCTTGGTAGCAGAGTACATGCCTAATGATACTTATCCAAGCATCTTTTTCATTGTAGTATTGTTGAACGAACTATGTGCACCGGTTACCTCTCTTTAGAATGAGTCATTCCACTCAACCACCACGTTGATATGGAGACATGGAGAGTTCGCGACAAAGCTCACCACTCAAGAATCTTGGGTCGTGTTGGCGGATTCGTCAATTTCACAGTCCAAAGCACCGCTGATCCAAACTCCTTTGGGTAATGCTAACAATCTTATCTCTCTAAAAAACTCCTTCATTTATTGCTTTAAAACTAATTCCATCTATCTATTCTTATAAAAGAAATCTGTTCTTTTTTCAGCTTTCAGAGGTTGCCTTTTTCTCAGGCTATTGTGTTGAATTTAACAACTCCAATTATGGCTTCAATAATGGCGCGATTATTTTTGCGTGAGAAATTGAAAATTGCGGATATTGCATGTAAGATTTATGAATAGCTCTGTTCTTAAACTATCTGCTATTATAAAATTATGATGAAAAGCCAAAGTAGTTTGTGAGCTGTTAACTGTATTCCATCAATTGTGACTACCATTTAAGATCTTTTATTTTACGCCATCTTTATGTTTATTCAGTAAACTCAAAACACAAAAATATTATGAATGGTTTTAATGACAACTGAACTATAATGGCATGCTAAACCTTGTATGGGTTACCCAAGTAAACCTCATACTACCCGGACAAAAAACTTGAACATAAAAATTAAAGCAATGCTACATTAGGAAATAGAATCCTAAATCAACTAGGAATAAGATATGCAACTCAAACAAGAAACAACCAAACTTAAAAATGTGTGTTCATTATTCACTATCAATTACAATTTGCGAGTTCTGATTAACTTAGTTAATGCTGCATATTTTCAGGTCTTGCTTGTAGTTTCTTTGGCGTTCTCTTCTTCTTCTTCCGAGAAATGCTCGCTACACAAGGTATAGTAGTTTCCCTCAAATATTGTTTTAAGTGCAATATCATTGGTATAATTTACTGGTTGTTTGTTCCCCTTCATTTATAATTGGCTTAAAAGATCTACAATAAAGAAAGCATTGGTTGTAGGTGATCTCATGTTGTATTTTTGCCTCTGAATGATTTTAAGGCATATAAGATGCATTATCTAGGTTTGGGAAGAATAGTTGATATACTTTAATTACATTTCCTAATTTTCGGATGTGGATTTTCCAGGACAGTCGGTCAAAGTTGCAGAAGCAAGCGATTCAAATGCTAGGCCAAGTCATCATATATTTGAAATCCTAGTGGGTATCTTTTCATCGATAATTGGTGGAACTAGTTACTGCCTTATGAGGGCTAGAGCTAAAGCATCTGATCAGCCACTGTAAGATTATACAGTTGTTTGTTCTGATATGCTCCATTGATCAAACCCATAAATATTATGTTCCTAGTCCATGCTCTGGTTTTCTTCTTCTCTCTGTTAATTTCTATTTTGCTTATAGTTAATTGTTAGAATAAGATAGAATATGTAAATCTACAAAATGTTTTCCATCTTTTTGTTTTAGAATTTATTCTTGTTGCAACCAGTTTATCTGTAATATGATGCTTATATCAAAGTAACTGGGATGTTGGCACAGAATTCTGAGCTTTCCAGTTCAGTTCATAGAAATGCAGGAGGGCTGATCATTGTAGAATAATTACTGTAATTAGTCAAATATTGATAAAACTTAGAGCAGGCATGTGACACAGTGGCTAAATAATCCACAATTTGTTTTGCTGGTATATTTCAGAGATGTAAATATATCTTCAACTTAGTTTTATGAATTTTGTTTTATTGCAGGTTAACTGTCTTTTCATTTGGCATACTGGCTAGCCCTGCAATGGGAATATGCAGTTATATCTTTGAGGCAAGTTTATGCTTGGAATGATTGAATTTATTTTTCAATCAATGGTTGGTGGCATATCTATATTAGCATTTTATAGTTTTTACAAATGATAACATGGATTAGTGTGTGGCATATATCTATGATTTTTTTTGGCATGCACCAGTAAGATATCTGGTGTTGCTTGTCTAAGTAATTTTTATTTGCATTTTATGTCTTTTACAAATGTTATCAATGATTATTCCATGTTATATCCATGAAAACTAAAGATACTTATAACATACTATGTCTTCTTTGTTTAGGATTTTGTGCTACCAGGAATTCGGTCAATTTTAATTATGCTTGTACTTGGTATTCTGGCCTTCTTTGCTGAGGTGCAACTCTAAGCTGATTATGACAGTTTGCATGTTTTGGTAAAATTTGAAAGAGACATGATAGTTAAATGTTGGTCACTATGTGTTGTAGTTGAAATGAGGACTATATGAGTTTTGCTTCAACAATGCTAGCCCAAAAAGGCAACATGGTGCAATAAAGCACTAATCAGTTTAACGCCTAGCCAAATAATAAGAAAATAAGATAGATGAAAATAAATACTGTTTAGAATACCATAGGGTGTAATGAATTGCTTGATCTTAGTCTTAGTTTCTACATGATTCTACAGGTCTTGTTAGCACGAGGACTACAACTTGAGAGGATGGGTAAAGTTGCCAACATCCAGTACATTGAGGTAACCTCACTGTACAACTATTTCCTGGATGTTCTCTTTTCATTTGTCATTTTAATTTTGATTACTTAGGTTCTATGTAGTATTTGAGAACCTAACTAGTTGGTTAATCATCAACAAAGTTTGCATTTTGTCACTAGCATGTAATATCATCTTCATATCACTTAATTATCCTGGCTTTCTGTGATCTTCATATATTTCAGAATGTGAAACAAGACAGAAGAATTTGGCTCCTTTAGGAATGGCAACAATGAAGAAACTTTTGGTGCTAGATAGTGCTAAAGAGACATTGGTGAATAATCCAAAGGGTGTTGAAAGTTTGGTGAAGATGGTTTTCAAGGTTTGTAATCAAGAGTGTAGTGAAAGTGCTGTTGGGATACTTTCAATTGTTTGTTGTGATTTTGGGAGTGCAAGAGAGGAAGCTATTGGAGCTGGTGTTTTGACTCAGTTGTTTCTTCTGCAGAGTCAGTGTGGTACTAAAACTAAAACTAAGGCTAGAATGTTGCTTAAGTTGCTCAGATCTAAGTGGAGTGAGGAATCAATGCAGATGTAGTGTAGATAGATTCTACTAAAATGTGAATAATAATATTAGTCTTATTGTTCAGTATTTCAGTTATTTAATTGTTGTATTTAAATTATGTGGATGATATTAATTTATAAATATTTTTTTATTTTAATTAATACAAAATCAGAAAAAATTGTATAATAATTTTTTAATTTAAATTATTAGTATTGTGATGGTTCATAACTGTCGCAATATTTATCAAATTGTTCGAAATGAATATAGCGACGGTTGATAACTGTCGCGATGTTTTAAAAAAAATTTTGAACGAGTTTTGTGACGGTTCGAACCGTCGCAAAAAAAGGTGAATTGAGGCGGTTAGGAACCGTCGCAGAGTTTGCGACGGTTGAAACGACGGTTTTTAGAACCGTCGCAAAAACGCCTTGCGACGCACGAATCTGCAACAGTTGAAGAATCGTCGCAATCCTCCATTTGAGGCGGTCGTAACCGCCGCGAACAACCTTCAAAACCGCCGCAAATTTTTTTTTTTTGTAGTGATTATCCTTTTTTTTTACAAAAATTCAAAAAACTCATCAAAATTTCCAACCAAAACCCCTAAAATTAATTATATTATTTAATATAATACAAATTTCATCAAATTCGTAACTCAAATCTTCAAATAAACCCATACAAAAATTTCATCAAATTTCATTTTTTATTTGATATTGTTAGAAATTGAAATGAGTTTATTTGAAGATTTGAGTTTCGAATTTGATGAAATTTGTTTATATTGAAGAATACAAATAATTTTATGGGTTTTGGTTGAAAATTTTGATAAATTTTTGTAAAAAAAAAAAGGATAACATTGTTGACATTGTAAAATATAAAGGATCAAATTGTTACTTAAAATTA